>JASAMX010004797.1:0-10490 GCA_030248175.1 Microlaimidae sp. YZB2_3 | reverse complement strand
AATGTTTGATTAGAATAAAATTTTCTTTTTTTGTGTTTATTACCAATTCTTTGATCTGAAACCTCGAGTATTTTTTATGAGTTTTTTTTTATTAAAAGAAAAAAAAACGAAATGACGAAAAAAACAAAAAAAAAGAATGTTGTTTTTAATATTCAAATATTTGTTACATGATTTATAACAAGGGGGAAGATTTATTCTAGAGTGAACACCAGAATAAATCTTCCCCTCCCTGTTAAGAATTTTATGCAAATTTTTGCTGTATGCTTTAACACAGGGGGGAATAAATATTCTGAGGGGGGAAGATCTGTTCTGGCGTGAACCAGAATAAATCTTCCGGGGGGGGAAGATCTGTAATGGGGGAAGATCTATTCTACGACACCGGCAATAGTTGTTTGATAACTTGCTGGCAGACATCAGCCACCAGAGATGGAATGTTGGCTGGATCAATGGGCAGCACAGAACCAGGAAGGGAGTCCTCCAATTTCTTAAGCCTGGTCTCCAGCTCCCGCTTCTCAGCTATCCAGGTTTCTCTCTCAGATTCAAGCACCGCAAGTTTGGCCCTGAGAGCATCGATTTCTGCAGCACTGGATTTTGTCCTCGTTCTCATTGGCGATGTTTCCATTGTTTTAATTTAACGTAGTGGGTAAAAACTTTAAGGTAAGTTTTTATTTTATAACGATTGCTCACCACAGACGCAACGAAGAACCAGGGGGATTTAACGTAAGTGGGTAAAAACTTTAACGTAAGTGGGTTTCGCAGCTAATTTTATTTTTTTTATTCGAAAAATTCCTTGTTTAACATATATTTACAATGTTTTGTTCTGCCACTTTTTACACAAATTTGCAATTACTTAATAGAGATTTAAAAGTTTATCAGTTTTTTATTATATACAAATAATTCCTCTAAATTTTGCTTTTTATATCTTTTTTATCGTTTAATGAAATTTCAACAGACTTAGCCCCAGGTTTTCCGAAACCTCCTAGTTTTTCCGGATTAACTAATACCGAGCTAACACGAAGATTATCCCTCTTTGTGAATTCCGGCCCTGGGGAATTGGGAAATCGTTATGGGAGGGGAATTAGGACTGAAAATTTTCTGGGGAATTAGGACTACTGGGGAATTGCGACTGACCATGGACTTCTAAAGTTAGAAGGACTGGACACGCTTTTAAAAAAAAAAAACGAAAATATCCATAGTCAGGGCCTGCCGTCCGGTGACATGTGGCGGCGCAAAGATTCAAAACTTTGGAAAACAAAAAAAACTCGGTGCGCGCATTAATGTAAATTGAACAAAGAACATTGAAATTAGTTTAAATGGGATATTCCATGCACTTCGTTCATTATGAGAAGGACATATCACTCTTTTTTTTCTTTTTTTTCTTGTTCAGCTGCTGGCCTACTTTGTTTTGGCATAAAATCTTATTGAAACAACTCTAAAAAGTCGAACTTGTTTGTTAATTGCTATATATACTTTTAGTACAAACTGTTTCCAAAAAAAAAGAATAAAAATTGGCCAGAATTAACCGTTTTTGGTTAAATAATGATTATTATAAAGGAAAAATTTTGAATATTTACTGTAATTCATAAATATATTTTTTGCAAATTTTGATAAAATATAAAATGTCCTGTGGTATTAATCTAACTTTTATTGAGATGCTGATTAGAATAGTGACATCCAAAACATTTTATAATCAATATTTGAAATAAAAATTTCCAACCAAAGTCGTATAATTATACTCAAATTTTATAAAAAAACGTTGAAGCCTACTTATTAGTATTAACACATATGTGTCTAATTATTAAATGGTATAGTTAAATGATACTACATTTACTAAAAAGGTTAATTTTGTAAACTTTTATTGTAATATATGCAATCAGCTTGTTGTGACCCAGGTATCAAGATTAGGTACCCAAGTCCCATACGTGTACCAATTATCGATTTGATGAATCCAGTAGTAAAATATGTAATAAAAGATTTTTTGCCCTAAATAGGAGACGTAGACCTTCATTTTGAAGTTATTTTTGGAACTTACACTTTACGCAAAGTTTTATAAACCCATTTATGACCAATAATTGTCTATTTTTGGCATGTGGTGGTTCTGCTGCTGCCAAATTTTCTAATTGCTAAATAAAATTTTGTTTCTAAATTTTCATCACCCCCTGCCCGTTTTTCTAGTTTAATCTAATTAAAAGGTTTATTTATTCTATATTTAGTTAAAAACTTTTTTATTAATTTCAACGTAGGAAGTGGCTGCCATCGCTCCCTAAGGTGTTATGCTGCCCAAATTTTTAAAATGTAAAATTTTGGTTCAAATTTTCATCACCCCTGCCCATTATTCTAGTTTTAATTCAATTAAAAACGTTTATGAGGGCTATTCAGGGAGTTTGGTGCTCCCCCTCCCGATTGAGTAAACTCCATTTTTGAAATTATTGACTATAAAATCAACAAACGAAATTTATATTTAAAATCAGCACCCCAGAAAACCCGTTGTTGATATTTTGGGGTGGTTGGGATTAAAATGGGGGCTATTGAGGGAGTTTGGTGCTCCCCCCCCAATTGAGTAAACTCCCCTTTTGAAATTCTTGACTATAAAATCAACAAACGAAATTTATATTTAAAATCAGCACCCCAGAAACCCGTTGTTGATATTTTTGGGGTGGTTGGGATTAAAATGGGGGCTATTGGGGGAGTTTGGTGCTCCCCCCCCAATTGAGTAAACTCCCCTTTTGAAATCCTTGACTATAAAATCAACAAATGAAATTTATATTTAAAATCAGCACCCCAGAAACCCGTTGTTGATATTTTTGGGGTGGTTGGGATTAAAATGGGGGCTATTGGGGAAGTTTGGTGCTCCCCCCCCAATTGAGTAAACTCCCCTTTTGAAATTCTTGACTATAAAATCAACAAACGAAATTTATATTTAAAATCAGCACCCCAGAAAACCTTTGTTGATATTTTTGGGGTGGTTGGGATTAAAATGGGGGCTATTGGGGGAGTTTGGTGCTCCCCCCCAATTGAGTAAACTCCCCTTTTGAAATTCTTGACTATAAAATCAACAAACGAAATTTATATTTAAAATCAGCACCCCAGAAACCCGTTGTTGATATTTTTGGGGTGGTTGGGATTAAAATGGGGGCTATTGGGAAAGTTTGGTGCTCCCCATCAATTGAGTAAACTCCTCTTTTGAAATTCTTGACTCTAAAATCAACAAATGAAATTTATATTTAAAATCAGCACCCCAGAAAACCCATTGTAACCATTTGATCCTATGTTTGGGCTGTAAAAGGAAAAATGAGGGCTGTTGTGCGAGTGCGGTGCTCCTCCCCCAAATAGAGTAAACCCCCCACCCCTTTTAAGGTTCTCAAATGTATAATCAAAGAACAAAATTTATAGTTGTTATAGGGCTCAAGAAAACATTAAGATGCTGTTTTTAGGGTTAATTAAGGGTAAACTAAGACTGCAGCGAGAAACCCCCCTAAAAGGGATTAGCCCCCTTTTGTGGTGTTCAGAAAAAATAAAATCACAACCCAAATTAAAAAAAAAATTTTTAGACTTAAAAAGAGAAAAACTATATTAACTAGTGTTTAAGTTGGATGGGTGTAGAACAAAAGTTTACTAGAATAACCCCCAAAAGGATGGGGGTCGCCCCCCCTCATTTAGAGTTTCAGAAAGGTCAAATCAAAAAGTGGGGTTCATATTTGAAATCAGAGCGTCAAAAAACCCCCTTTTGACGAGTTTTGTCAATAGAATTCGCAAAATAACATAGTGAAGCTCAAAAAATGTTTTTATTTGTTATATGCGTTATTTGTGATTAGTGATCAGTAAAACCAGCACTGGCCCTGACTTTGTATCAACGGAGTTTTGCGTGTCCAGTCCTTACTATAGACGTCCTTGGACTGACCCAAGTAAAATGGCAAGCACTAAGGCCGGAATTCACAAAGCGGGGTAAACACGGTTTAAACACCGTGTTAGTGTATTCAGTGTATACAACGTGTAAACTACGGTATTTTTGGGTGCTAGCACGGTGTTAGTTAATCCGGACAAGTTACAGTAGGTTTCGCGGCTAATTTTATTTTTTTGTTCGAAAAATTCCTTGTTTAACATATATTTACAATATTTTGTTCTGCCACTTTTTGCCTAAATTTGCAATTACTTAATAGAGATTTTAAAGTTTATCAGTTTTTTATACAAATAATTCCTCTAAATTTTGCTTTTTATATTTTTTTTTATCATTTAATGAAATTTTAACAGACTTAGCCCCAGGTATACCGAAACCTACTGTAATTTGTCCGGATTAACTAACACCGAGCTAGCATGAGGATTATCCCTCTTTCTGAATTCCGGCTGTGGGCCGGAATTCACAAAGCGGGGTAAACACGGTGTAAACACCGTGTTAGTGTATTCGTTGTATACACTGTGTACTATGGTATTTTTGAGTGCTAGCACGGTGTTAGTTAATCCGGAAAAGTTACAGTAGGTTTCGCGGCTAATTTTATTTTTTTTTGTTCGAAAAATTTCTTGTTTAGCATATATTTACAATATTTTGTTCTGCCACTTTTTGCACAAATTCGCAATTGCTTAATAGAGATTTAAAAGTTTATCAGTTTTTTATACAAATAATTCCTCTAAATTTTGCTTTTTATATCTTTTTTTATCGTTTAATGAAATTTTAACAGACTTAGCCTCAGGTATACCGAAACCTACTGTAATTTGTCCTTATTAACTAACACCGAGCTAGCACAAGGATTATCCCTCTTTGTGAATTCCGGCCTTCTTCTTCTTCTTAATGATCAGATAACATAATTAATTTTATACTAAGCATAGTCTATGCATAGTTTAATTCATACTGTTTTCATCATATCATTGTATTTTTGTTTCTTTTTTTTTCTCTTTTTCTATTTTTTTTCTTTTTTTTTCATCAACAACATCAAATCTGCGACTTAATTGCCGCCAATATGAATTACAATTGTAACTAATTATCACTGAACATAGCTATCTGATATGACTTTAAAGGCTCAAAAAGAGCGCTTATTTAAGTCAGTTTTAAAACTTTTCTTGAATGCATCCAAAGAATCGACAGTTACTTGAGATGGGAGTAGATTGTTCCAAGGTGTAACCACCCTATTTGCAAAAGAAAATTTCTTGCATTAATTCGGCAGTCTTCCATTGTCAATTTAAATAGATGACCACGGGTGGGCTGCAAGTTAAACTTAAAAAATCATTGGCTTGCAAATTGTTTAAGCAATGTATAATTTTATAGCACTCATATAAATCAATTTTGTCTCTTCGATCTTTTAATCTTTCTAAACCTAGGTAATTCAGTCTGTTCATAACCAACAGGTAACAACCTGCATTTATAAAACAAACGTCTAGTGAAATTTTGTTGCACTTTTTCCAAAATGTTTATACCCTTTTGTAAATATGGGTTCCAAACTGCACTAGCATACTCCAGAATTGGTCTAACATAGGACTTATATGCTCTGAGAAAATTATTTCTAGAGTTTGAATTGAATGTTCTAAAAATTAGTGATGTCACTCTCATAGCTTTTTTTGCTGTGATTTCACAGTGTTTAGAGAATTTCATATCATGGGATATATAAACACCCAGGTCACGCACCAATTCTGTAGTTGCAAGTAGGTTATTACCAAGCTTATATTTACAAATTAACTCTTTGCTATGATTTCGAATATGAAGAACTTCACATTTGTGATTAGATAACTGCAATTGCCAGTCTTGTGACCAGCTGTGTATTCTATCTAAATCTTGCTGAAGTCTCAAGGTTTGAATGTGGTAATCTTTAGATGAAGATTTTACGAACAACTTTATATCATCTGCAAAGAGTCTACAAAGTTTACAAGAAAAAGATGTAAGTGAAATTGGACGATAATTTTCTTTTAGGCTTTTGGTGCCTTTTTTAAACAGTAAGTTTAATAAAGCTATTTTCCAATCAAGTGGTAATTCTCCAAAATCAAAAGACATCTGAAAGATTATTGCCAAAGGTTCAGCAATAACTTTAGCCAAGCGTTTTAAAAAGTAAGCTGGAAAACAGTCAGGTGTTCGAGACAATTTGTTTGGGAGCTTTTTAAGGGCCTTAAATACCTTTTTTGTGGTAAATATCATGTTGTCCAACTTTCCAATATTTGGTGGATTAAAATTTGGCAAAGTATTATCATCATCAGTAAAAACAGAAGCAAAATAATTTCCAAAAAGTTCAACTTTTTCAAAGTCTTCAGTTACAAATGTCCCATTGTCTCTTTTAATTGGTGGGATAGTTTGTTTTGTTTTGATTTTACTATTAACAAATTTATAAAAATTGTTTAAACCCCCAGAATTTAAAATTTTTCTTTCTTTATTAGTGTTAAAATCTCTAACTTTATTTTTGTATACTTTGCAAATTTTTTTGTACTCTGATCTTGATTTTTCATAAATATTACGCTTATGCCAAAGTTTTTTCTTTTGGTTTTGTAGTTTTCTTATATGTATTGGATATTGTACAATTTTTTTTTGTTTGTAAATAATTTTTTTCCAGGGACATGTCTATTGATTCCTAACAACAAAATATCCTTGAAACTCTGCCAAGCATTTTCTACTGTGCCACATTCCTCAAATAAAATTTTCCAGTTGATTGTAGATAAGTATAAACCTAGCATATCATAATCTGCTTTTAAAATATCAGGTATGTAGTTTTGAATCTTATTTTTAGGACTGTCAAATATTTTAAGATTAATTTCAGATAAAATAGTGTCATGATCTGATTCTGAAAAACTGGGCGCAACAGTGACATTATTGAAAATTTCTCTATCGTTTGTGAACAAAAGGCCTAAAAGACACCTACTACAACTTATACACCTACTCCACCGACGGACCGACCGAGGGGTGAAAGCCTTTTTTGTTACTAAAAATATCCTAAGCAACCTAAGCAAAACCTTAAAATCATGCTAAATTTAATGTTTTGTTTGATTTTGAGGTTTTGCTTAGGTTGCTTAGGTCGGTCGGTGTAGTAGGTGTCTTAGTGCTTGCCAGTAAAATGGGCAAACACTAAATTCCACCGACTCACACTCTAACTCAACTCCGTCCAAAATCTACCGTAAGTTACCGTAGTTCTTAACATTATGCAAATTTTGTCAATGTTGAATATATTTGTTACGTAATTTTCGTTCAATATATCGCGGAAATTAGCCAAATTTTGAGTTGAAAAAGTTTTTAAAGCTTTTTACAATACTTTTAAAACTTTTTGGTTCCCAGAAAGAATAATTTGGGCATAATATCTTCTGAAATAAGTATTTTGTTTTATTTAAACAGTAAACTATTTAGAGTTTCAATAGCTTTTAAGCTTTTTTTAGACCTTTATCTTGATTTATGTTTCGCTTAGGCTTAGGAAAAATAATGTTTTTTTATGTGTTAAATTTTTTCTGCAAAATTTTCTAACATAAAACATCTTTGATATTTATTTATTTATCATAACAAATGTTTCAATTTAAAAACCAAAAACCGTGAAATTTAAACGTATATAAAGTTAGCGCACAAAATTCGTGCGCGCACGAATTTCCGCCCACGAATTTTGAGCCTGTATATTTTCAGTCGCGCGCAAGAAAAAAAAAACGATTTTTGCGCCTATGGCACATTAAGCACAGTACGTATATAAAGCTAGCGCACGAAATTTGTGCGTGCACGAATTTTAGTTATTGTTATTGGTATATCAATAATTGATCGATTTTTTGGAAAAAACATTATAAAACATTACTCTTAATTAAATAGTTTATTTTTGTTTTTAATTTTACTTGTTTACACATTAAAAAGCTCAACAATCCAATAAACTATCAAGAACAAAATTTGATTTTATTCTGCAAACTAATAAAAAAGAAAATCTACTTCGTTTTACAGAATACTAACTAAAATTCGTGCGCGGAAATACGTGCGCGCACAAATTTCGTGCGCTAACTTTAAAATGCACTTATTTACGATTGATTTTTTTTGTGTTTTTTTAAATTATTTATTTGATTATTACTACAAAAAACAATATAAATACGTTGTATTCTCCAGGGTTTATAAACAATTTTTTCTCAAACATTAGTTTCTCAAATATTTCTCAAACATTCAATTAGAATATTTATTATTTATAAAAAAAAACAAAAAATTTTCAATAAGGACAGTGTTTTTAACTAAAATTATCCATATGATAACAAAGTACTTTGTAAAACGAAGTAGATTTTCTTTTTTATTAGTTTGCAAAATAAAATCAAATTTTGTTTTCTATAATTTATTGGATTGCTGAGTTTTTTAATGTGTAAAAAAGTAAATGTTTTCATAATAAAAAAAAACAAAAATAACCTATTTAATTATCGTAGAGTAATGTTTTATAATATTTTTTTCAAAAAATCGATCAATTATTTATATACCAATAACAATAACTAAAATTCGTGCGCGCACGAATTTCGTGCGCTAACTTAATACACGTACTGTGCTTAATGTGCGATAGGTGCAAAAATCGTTTTTTTTTCGTGGGTGATCGGTTTTTTTCGTGGGGGCTTGTTGGGGGGGGCGGGGCGGGCCGCGTGGGTGTGGTGGTCGGGACGCGTGACTGAAAATATACAGGCTCAAAATTCGTGCGCGGAAATTCGTGCTTTCGTGCGCTAACCTTATATACGTGAAATTTAACCCATAACCAAGCCCTATATTCACATAAAAAATCCTTTATCAAACAAATTTAGTGTTTGCCTTTAGTATTTAATTTTAGTGGAGTCGGTGGAATTTAGTGTTTGCCATAAAATGCACTTATAAAACATTTTTTTACCGTAAATTGGACCCATAGACTTGATTTTTGTGGTTATTTATGAAATTTAAGCTTTTCATTAGTAGTTATAAGCCGATTTATACCCATAAATTGCCCTATTTTGGCATGTACAATTTATGTTATTAAGAAATTTTTTTATTAAGCCTTTAATCAAAATAATATTTTTTTCATATTACTAAGTGTCTGGCAGTTACAATTTTACTTTTATTTTTTATGGTAACAACCAATTTTTATAATCGTTCTAATACCCATCAAATTTTAGTTGTGAAAAAATTCACGTTTTTTAAAAACAACTTATTTTAATAAAAATCATATTACAATTTTGTTTGATTTTTAAGTTTTGCTTAGGCTTAGGAACAATAAATCGGTGAAAAACTAAGTTCAAATTAGCGTTTAAAGCCAAACAAATTTTGTTGTCAATGTTTTTATGTGTCCATGTAACCTTCTAATTTTTAATTTTTTATAAAATTTTTAAGTTCTTTAGACTTCTAGCATTGTTAAAACATAGTTTCTAATTTTATTTGTTTGTTTACAATTTTTTTTATTAACATCATAAATTGCATATGCTGAAAAAGGTTATTTTTTTGGATGTAAATTAGTTCATAATTCTTTTCGATAAGCTCAAAATAACCACCAAAACGAAGTCTGTGTGGGTACGATTCCCATAGGCGTCCCAAAATTCGATTTGACCGATTCTAAAGTAAAATACACATATAAAACATCTTTGTTTTGTACACTAAATCAGACACGCAGACTTCGTTTTGATGGTTAATTTTAAGATTTGGCCTTATCAAAAAGAGTTATGAACAAATTTATACCCAAAAAATAATCTTTTTCAGCATATGCAATTTATAATGCTAATAAAAAAACTGTAACACACAAATTAAATTAAAAACTATGTTTTAACAATGCTAGAAGTCTGAAGAACTTAAAAATTTTCAAAAAAATTCAGAAGTTACATGGACCAGTCACCAAAAACATGGACAACAAAATCTTTTGGCTTTAAACGCTAATTTAAACTTAGTTTTTCACCAATTCATTGTTCCTAAGCCTCAGCAAAACCCAAAAATCAAATAAATTTGTGATATAATTGATTTTTATTAAAATAAGTTGTTTTTCAAAAATGTGAATTTTTTCACAACTAAAATTTTATGGGTATTTGAACAGTTATTATGATAAATTTGTTGTTACCATGAAAAAAATAAAAGTATATTTGTAACTGCCAGACACTTGGTAATACGAAAAAAATAATATTACTTTGATTAAAGGCTTAATAAAAAAATTTCTTAATAACATAAATTTTACATGCCAAAATAGATCAATTTTTGGGTATAAATCGGCTTATAACTTCTAATAAAAAGCTCATATTTCAAAAATAACTACAAAAATCAAGTCTACGGGTCCAATTTAGGTTATGAAGATGTTTTATAAGTGTATTTTACATTAGGGTCGGTCAATACAACTTTTGGGACTATGGGATAAGTATGGGAATCATACCGTCTGTCCTGTGTGTCCGATTTAGTGTAGAAAGATGTTTTATATGTGTATTTTACTTTGAGATAGGTCAAATCGAATTTTGGGACGCGTATGGGAATCGTACCTGTGGGTTTTACCCCATTGATTTCCGTCCGTCCGCCCAGTCGGTGTGGGTTTTATTTTATCCCTACCCTCTGGCGACCATAACGGGGGGTAGGA
>JASAMX010004795.1:0-11726 GCA_030248175.1 Microlaimidae sp. YZB2_3 | reverse complement strand
AAGAATACCCAAAGATGAGATAAAATTTGATTTTTATGTGGGCGAGAGAAACAGCAAGGTTAAATTTGTAATTATTAAAAATTAAAAATTTCATCAGAAAATCAGTCAAACTTTTTTGTAGTATTTTTTTTAAAAACAAAGCATTTATTATCCCATTGTTTTTCAAAAATTCATACAGATCAATTTTTTTTGTTTTAAATAATATACTACGGTTTTCAATAATTGTTAAACATGTTAGATTTTAAAAGAAAAAACAAAAACCTTAACCACCACATTAACCAAAAATTAACCAAACATTAACCAAAAATAGTTTTAAGTACTTTGACATAAAGTGGTTAAAAATTTAACAATTATTCGACTGGAACGTTCTATTGACAATCATTATCGCAATTTTGTCATTGTAATGTTTCCATCGGGATTCGAGTATATGCTATGAACTCATTGTGTCCATACAACGGTTTTGAAATTCGTATTTTTAAATAAATATACAAAGAAAAAAAACATTATCACAGTCAATTATTCTGTTATCATAGTTTGTTTGTCGAATTCCGTTCTGAAAATCAACTATTTCGAGAATTTAGATACAGTACAATTTTAAACTGATCCTAAATTTGCAAATGAAAATTATAAAATCCATACAGGCGGTAATTTTTACTTGTTTTCCGTATTTTTGAATTTTCAACCAATTTATGACTTTTTTGAATTGGATAGTAAAAATTATTAAGACGTTCAATGAAACAAAAACCAGTAAATAAAAAATTAAACAATAAATTAATTGCAATCAATCATAAACAATTATAATTAACAAATAAATATCAATCATAAAACATTACAGTATTTTATAAATAATTTAAAATTTAATAGGTTCATGGCACTATTCTTTTTAAAATTTATAAGCTCAGAAATTTTGGCCCAGGAAAATTAAAAAACAAACCAGTACATTTTTATTTCATTGAATTATAATTTTTATAAATTTTTAGTTTTATATATTTGTTTTTTTTCACAGTGACTGCAAATGGGTTAATCCAATTTTGATATCTCTGTTTTTTGTTTCTTCACTTTAAAGTTTATATTAATAATATGTCTTTAAAATCATTCCGGATTATTTTCACATCCCCCACTGTTTTTTGAATAATGGAATTTTTTGTGTTCTAAATGTTCGCTTCAAAACCTAATCCTGCTTTTAATTAAAGTGTCTTAGTCATAAAATATAGTCTTAAAAGGGGTCATTTGTCCGTCTGACTCTGCATTTTTGACACGTCATACAATTTGATCTATTAATGTTTACTATATTAAATGTTTTCTTCTAAACTCTATATTATGCTGGCGCGCTTTTTTGAATAATTAATCCAAAGCCTAGGGCCAAAGTAATAAGCAATGTATTAAAGAGTGCATCTCGACTTAACATTAAACATTTGTTTGTTGCATGTTCCAAAGAATAAAACTACAACAACAAGGAGGAGACATTGTAATTTTGGGACTAGTGCAAACAACCGTAACTACAACTCTCAGGAAAATATATTTAGTTGGGTTTGTTAAGCCTAATAGAAACGAGTTGAGTGATTCCAACTTTTGGCTTCATGCTTCAGTCCCATTTTTTGGCTGATTTATTAAGTCTCAAATCACTAATCATAGTTTATTTTTTATTAGAAACATTACGAACAAAAAAAGTTGAATATTTATTCAATAATTATGAACATTGCAATTCAAACTATTGTTCTAGTTACTATTAATGTAAGTAACCCCTTTGGCCAAACTTGTTGAAATTACTTAAGCTTTTATGGAAAGTTAGTGGGTAACAAGTACAGCAACAGCTAGAAGTTTTGGAAAACTATATCAAGCGTGGCATCAATGTATGTTTAAATTTTTTATGTTCATTCATGATGTTTAAATAAAAGATCAGTCAATTATTTAGTGATTTATAAAGCACTGAATAGTCAAGGGGAACTGTAGGCTAGCAGTAAACTTGGAGGTGCGTTAGTAGCGATTCAGAGCCATAAATTGGTAACTTAGAGCCAAAAGTCAAAATCACTTAAAACGTTTACCTTAGGCTAAGCGAAGCCCAAATCAAAATGTATTTTTTTCCTAAGGTTTCAAGTTCCCATTGTTTGTCGCTCCAAGTTCCCAAAAATTACAATGGCTCCTTGTTCCTTGTTTGTTGCTCTAAAAAACCCTACCATATTTGTTTTAGTTCTTTAAGTTATAAACAAACGAGGTAAAATGTCTTAGCCATGCACTTGATTTTAATGTATGTTGCTTTATTTACTTGGCCCTAGGTTTAATAGTTTTTTGATTAATTATTCAAAAGCATATGAATAAGTATATAGTAGCTCCAAAGAATGTACCAAGTATAATTAGTTTTAACACTTACAGGCAGTATAAAAAATGTCACAAACTTAAAGAATTTTTTGTGTTAAAGATAGCAATTAAGAGTTTACAGAGAAGAAGTACTAGAAGAGTTATCAAAATGCAGGAATACCAGACCACAAATAAAATCACGATGAATACCACTTTCAAACTAAATGAAGGCCAGATTCCAAAATCTAGAGGGGGGTCAGGGGCTTAAAATTCGAAAATTTGGGGCAAGGGGGGGCCAAAATTTTGAGGCTAGGGGGGTGCACCCCACCCTACCTCCCCCCTTGTTCATCTATGTTTCCAAAACGGAAAGTGTTAAAAAAATATGTTAAAAAAGAAAAATGGCAAAAAATAAAATTTAATTAAAAATAGACCTAAAATGACTTGAAGGTGCGGTGCGGAGCATAGGTGGGCCGGGGGGGGGTTGGGGGTTATACCCCCAAAATTTTGGATTTTGCTGACACCCCCCCCCCTTAAATTTGGGGTACCAGGGGACACCCCCCAAAATCGCCTTCCAGAGAAAAATTTTTAAGCGTTATAAAAGGGCTAAAAAAATTTCCCGCGCTTCGCGCGGAGTGTGTATTACCTTGTTTATGTAATATACTTCGTTTTTTCTCTTATTATTCAAAAAACATTAATTAAACATTATTAACCTTTTATTAACGTTTTAAACACCTGTTTTAAATGTAAAGGGATAAAAAAACCTTAAATTTTGTAATAAACATCATCTGGAATTAAAATTTCCAGTGTATTTTAGCACCTTAAATTAAAAATTTTCTCCCTCGGGGGGCATTCTGCCCCTCGGACCCCCCTGACAAGGGGCTCTCGCCCCCCAGAACCCCCATTACTGGGGGGCTGCCGCCCCCAGACCCCCCTTCAGGGTTAGTATTTACCCCCCAGACTGCACCCCCCCCGGGAAAATTTTGGGTACCTTTTTATACTAAATTTTCTTCCAAAAACGTGAATTTTCATCACATATTCATGCTTTTACATCCTTTTTATACATGAATATGGCTTTTTATTCAATAAAATATAGTATTATCCTATAAAGGAACAATCATTAAAGTTATTATGGTTTAAAACTGTTTTGCTTTGGACACCGGACCCCACCTGACCCCCCTCTAGATTTCAAAATTTCGCACCAAGGGTCGACCCCCTTAAAAAGCTAGGGGGGTCCGGACCCCCCTGGGACCCCACTCATAGAATTCAAAATTTAATTTACCCCGGGTAACCACCCCCTCTAGCTTCCCCGGCGGTGCTCACCTATGGTTAAACCCCAAATTAGGGGGGTTAAAATCCGAGAAACGCAAAATACCCATATCGTTTTTTTCTGGAGTGCATTTTACCCATATCGTTTTTCGATTTTGAAGGAAAAATAGGTAAACAACGCTAATTTTAGGTCAAAAAGCCCTTTTTATAGCATTTTTGAGCTTTTTGTTGCTTAAAACATTTATTTTGACCTCAAAACTTAAGTTTGGGGGCAGTTAGAAGTCATTTTACAGACATTTTTTTCTTCATTTTTCCAAAATTGGGGGAGTTAACTTTTTCTCCCCCTCCCCACTTCTGAGTGGGGGGGAGGGTTAAACCCCCCTTCTCAGAATTTAGGGGGGTTAACCCCCCAACCCCCCCCCCGTGCCCATGTATGCCCCCGACATTTTTGATTTTGGACTATATCTTTGGTAATCCTGGACGGAATACGACGTTTCATAGCTCAAATGAGAGTTAATTATATGTAGTGTAAATGACTGTCGTGAGCTTTTTATTTGTTATGTTATAATATTTTCATGTGAAATTGTGTGATTTATAAACAATAAAATTGTTACTCGTTTTTAGAACATATTCATTTCTTTTTTATTCATTTCCTTTTTATACTAAATTTTCTTCCAAAAACGTGAATTTCCATCACATATTCATGCTTTTACACCCTTTTTATACATGAATATGGCTTTTTATTCAATAAAATATAGTATTATCCTATAAAAGGAACAATTATTAAAGTTATTATGGTTTTAAACTGTTTTGCTTTGGACACCGGACCCCACCTGACCCCCCCTCTAGATTTCAAAATTTCGCACCCCGGGTCGACCGACCCCCCCTTAAAAGCTAGGGGGGTTCCGGGCCCCCCTGGGACCCCCTCCTAGAATTCAAAATTTAATTTACCCCGGGTAACCACCCCCCCTAGCTTCCCCGGCGGTGCTCACCTATGGTTAAACCCCAAATTAGGGGGGTTAAAATCCGAGAAACGCAAAATACCCATATCGTTTTTTTCTGGAGTGCATTTTACCCATATCGTTTTTCGATTTTGAAGGAAAAATAGGTAAACAACGCTAATTTTAGGTCAAAAAGCCCTTTTTATAGCATTTTTGAGCTTTTTGTTGCTTAAAACATTTATTTTGACCTCAAAACTTAAGTTTGAGGGCAGTTAGAAGTCATTTTACAGACATTTTTTTCTTCATTTTTCCAAAATTGGGGAGTTAACTTTTTCTCCCCCTCCCCACTTCTGAGTGGGGGGGGAGGGTTAAACCCCCCTTCTCAGAATTTAGGGGGGTTAACCCCCCAATCCCCCCCTCGTGCCCATGTATGCCCTATACCCCCCCCCGCCAAATCCGAGAGGCTGCCCACCTATGGTGCGGAGTCAAACTTTTTGTCTTCAATTTTGATAATTTTTTGTAAAAACATCCTTGCCGCCAATAGCCCACAAATATTTTTTCAACAAAATATCTCCTCCAGTGGTTTAGGAGTTATAACCCTCCCTCAAAACAGCATTTTTCGACAATTCTGTACGTAACAGATTGGTCCATTCTGGTCTGGTCGGACTTTTTGTTCAGTCCGATCCGGCCGGACCAAAAATTTCCTATCCATCGGGCCCTATCAGGAATATTTCATAACTGAGAGCAAATTTGTTTCTTTCCAAAATTCAAAAAAAACGTAAGAATTCCACCTTTCAAAAAAACCGGGATTTTGGGTCAGACTCGCCCATAGGTGTTTTTGGTCGGGTCCGCTAGGGGGGGTCCACCCCCGGGTGGGAGGCCAAAATTTTTTAGGGGGGGCCAGGGGGTCCGGACCCCCCTGGCTTTCTAGGGGGGGGTCTACCCTGGGTGCGAGATTTCAAATTTAGGGGGGGGTCAGGGGTGGTCCAATTTTTTAGCAAAATTTTTTTAACTCAATAATTTAAGTGTTTTTAAGTCTAATATTGAATTTTATGTCAATTAAAGCACGCCTACTTAGGTACCTAAAAGTGTATTTAAAGGCACCATGGATGTTTTTACACTATAAAACCGTGTTTTGGACAGTAAATAAAAAAATATACTTCCAAATTGGTCGGTAGGGGAGGGGGTCAGCCTCGCTAGGGGGGGTCAGGCCGGACCGCTCTCGAGCTTGGGGGAGGGGGGGGCCGCAGAATTTTTTCTAGGGGGGGGGTCCAAAATTCTCGGCTCTAGGGGGGTACCCTCTCTCTACCCATGGACTCGCCTGTCAATCAAGGCACGCCACTGGTACCTTATTATACACATACACCCGCAAAATTTGGGTGGTCTTCTTAGTATTAAAACACTTCTGAGTATTAGGTAGATCTTGCACTGCCCCCCCCCCCGCGAAATTTTATTTGAAGTGGCATAGGCATACATAAGCACGGGGTGGGGTTGGGGGGGGGGGTACTTCTCAAATTCGAGAAGGGTGTTTAACCCCCCCACCCAAAGTGGGGAGAAAAGTTAACCACAATTTTGGAAAAATCAAGAAAAAAATGTCTTCTGAAAAGGGGGTTTAACGCCCCCAAACTTAAGTTATAAGTGGGAAAATGAAGTCTAAGCAATAAAGCTCTATGCTATAATGGTTTTTTCCTAATTGCGTTTTTTCCCTTTTTCCTCAATTCAAAAACTTATGGATATTTTGTGTTTCTCGATTTTACCTCTTTGGGGTTTACCCTACTGGGCCGGGGGGGTTGGGGGGGGGTTACCCCCCCTTTGTAGTGGGGTTTACCCCCCCCCTCGAAGTGGGGGAGAAAAAGTTAACCCCCCCCCAATTTTGGAAATATCAAGAAAAAAATGTCTTTAAAATGACTTCTAACTGCCCCCAAACTTAAGTTTTGAGGTCAAAATGAATGTTTTAAGCAATAAAAAGCTCAAAAATGCTATAAAATGGCTTTTTTACCTAAAATTAGCGTTTTTTACCCATTTTTCCTACAAATTCGAAAAACGATATGGATATTTTGTGTTTCTCGGATTTTACCCCCCCCCCCTAATTTGGGGTTTAACCCCTCCCCCACTCCGGACCAACTTGCCCATGTATGGGCATAGGGGGCAACTTTTTGAAACCTAGCGGTGGGGCAATAAAAGGGGAGGGCAATCAAGGGAGAAAAAAAAACAAAAGAAGGAAAAAAGACAAAAAGGCGAAAGTTAAGTAAAAATAGGTCTAAACTGCCTAAAAAGCATTGAAATAGGCTAAAAACTGCAAAACCTCGATGATAACGTCGATATTTTGCGATGATAACGTCGTAATAGGTCAAAATGGCGCCATAGATAATTGGGGGAAGAGGAGGAGGGCACAGCCACTAATATTCCGGGAAAGGGGCATTTCCAGACCTTGCACAGGTCTGCTTAGGAAATACCCTCGGCATTTCACTTTTCACCTCTGACCTTTGTGTCTGATGCCCATTATTATTTTGTGTAAAATTTCTGCCCCAAAATTCTGCTTTTTTGGAGCCATGCCATTTAAAACGGTATAACAAAAACCTATGGCAATACCATAAAACTTCTAAAACCTACATAATTAATTTAAAGAGTTTATTAATTATTTGGGCTTAAAATACATAATCTTAAAATTATTAAAAAGTTTATAAATTTTTATTACATTATAGAAGAGCTAAAAGAAAAAACGATGGAATTGATTAAAAGTAAAACGGAGTCTGCTACACTTCGTACTCAAGTCAATCGATTGGAAAGGCAGTTTGCGGAAGCTAAAGCTAATTGGGATCGACAAAAACTCGAAGCTGAACAAAAAGCGAAGGTAAATAAAATAATAAGTGTAAAGAATATATTCATAAATAAATAGGCGGGGGTAGGGTGGGGTCCACGTCCCATCTAGCCTCGAAATTTTGCCCCCCCCCCCCCTAGAAAAAACCCAGCGTAAACACCCACCCCCGCCCCTTAGCTTCGGTGACCGTGTTGAAGATAAATAAAATTGTATACAACAAGAATTAAAAATTATAGGTAGTCGTTGTAGTTGTGTTAAGTTGATCACACAAATTTTTTAGTTAAAGTAGTAATTCAAAACGTTTCTTGAGAGTGGTTAACTAATAATTATTACAAAATCTTTAAAAAGTACAAAACTTGAGGCAGGGGCGTAGCCAGGATTTCGGAAAGGGGGGGGGTTGTACTCCATACAAATTTTTCAAAAGGGGGGGGGTTGTAGGGGGTTGTACGCCAAATTTTCAAAATACCGTAAAAAAGACATTAAAAAAGGGTAAAAAATTTTGCGCTTCGCGCTAGGTGATTCTTTTTGTTGTTATTTGCATTGTTTTTTTAAGTTAAACTTGAAAAATTTCCGGTTTAAAAAGGTATAACATTAAAAATCGTGCGATAGCACGAAAAAAATTTCTAAAATTGTCTTTGAAATTCAATAAAAACATCACTTAAATGTTGTAAAAAGGTATATAAATGTCGAGGAAATTTTTTAAAATTGTTCTCTTTGGACCCCCAAATTTTTACCTCCGCCAACCCAAAAGGGGGGGTTGCCACCCCTACAACCCCCCCCCTGGCTACGCCCTTGACTTGAGGTATTTTTCTTCGTTTTTTAATATGAAAAAAATAATTCTTTAAAATAACTTTTGAATATTGTTTTTAATTTGGAGCGGAGGTGTGAAACAGCCACTAATAAAGGGAGGGGGCACACGGACTGCTCACAATTCTGCTATTGAAAATTTTTTTATTGAATTTGAATAATTAAAATAAACTACCTAATTAAACTTCCCGGGATTTTTTTTTAATTTTTAATACGCTTTTGATAAGGATTGTTTCATTACTAATATTAAAGCAACATTCTTTCTCAGAATTCAAAAAAACCGTAAGAGTTCCCCTCTTTTAAAAATCAAAATTTCGGGCCTGGGCCATTCTTTTTTCCAGCACGCCACTGGTAACATAGGTGAGAACAATTCCGGCAGCTGGTGGGGGGGTGGTTACCTGGGGTAAATCAAATTTTAAATTCTAGGTGGGAGGTTCCAGGGAGATCCGAACCCCCCTAGCTTTTTAGGGGGTCTACCTGGGGTGCGAAATTTTGAAACCTAGAGGGATTCAGATGGGGTCCGGTGTCCAAAGCGAAACAATTTTAAACCATCATAACTTTAATATTTGTTTTTTTTTAGGATAATACTACATTTTATTGAATAAAAAGTGATAATCTGGTGTAAAAACAAGAATATGTGTTTCTGGAAGAAAATTTAGTATAAAAAAACCTAAAATTTTCCCAAGGGGGGAGAGGGGGTCAGATTTCAAATTCTAGAAGAAGTCAGGGGTAAAAAATTCGAAAATTTGGAAGGAGGGGAGGGGGCGCCCTCTAGAGTTTTGTCTAGGGGGGTCCCAAAATTTCGAGGCTAGGGGAGGATGGACTGGACCCCACCGTGCCCCCTCCCTTTCTCATCTATGACTGGTAGCCACCCTAGACACCTCCTGTGGACGTCACTGATCATCTATGGGCAGCCTTCCGGATTTATGGGTATACCCGACCACCCAAATTTGGGGGGGGGAGTGTCCCAAAAAAATTTTTGGTGTATACTTCAAATATTTTAGCGGTTTTAGTTTTGGGACCCCTCAAATTTTAGAGGGGGGTGTGGGTGTCCGGGGAACCCTCAAATTTTAGAGGGGGGTGTCCGGGGTACCCTCCAATTTGAGGAGGAGGGAGGTGTCGGCAGTAATCGGGATTTAGGCGGTATAACTCCCCCAAACCCCCTTCCCTGCCTGCCGACCTATGTCACTGATAAATAGTACACGTACATGGTACACCACTTTATTTTTAAAAACATTAAAAATAAAGTGGGGTTTAATTCCTTTTCCTGTCCCCATGTAGGTTGCATAGCCTTATTGTGGTATTACAAGCTTTTTCAGAGAATAAAATATTAAATCATTAAATGTTTATATTTTAGAAACAAGCAAATAAATTGTTTGCATTGGAACAAGAGGTTAAAACCTTGAAAAGTAAAGAAAATATGTTATCAATATCTTCAGACAAAAGCATAAAATTTAGTGAATTCACAGAATGTGAAAAAGATCGAATGCTGGCAGAAATAGGAGATCTTAGAAATCATCGCAGAGAAAGTATAGAAAAGTTTTCGCAGGTAATTGTTATAATTTATTTATTTTATTTATTTATTTATTAGTAAAATGCACAGGTCATAAATTACTACAACTAAAGTGCAAGTAAAATAAAAATGTGTCAGTATAAATATAACACAACACAATAATACATAACACATATAATTTTTTTATTTTTTATAGTTGCTCTAAGCTAATAGTTTTGATTTTCCTTTTAAATTTTGTTATTGAGTCAGTCAGAACCAGACCTGTGCACGGTCTGAAAATGCCCCCCCGTTTTATTGGAGGATTTGCCCCCCCCCCCCAGTTTTATTGCCCCCCCGCCAAAAAATGAAAAAGTACCCCTAAAAATATGACGCCATTTTTGACCTATGATGACGCCATCATCGCGAATTTTTTGCAGTTTTTAGCCTATTTAAATGTATTTTAAGCCATTTTAGACCTATTTTTACCTTATTTACGCTTTTTTGTGCCTTTTTTTCCTTTTCCCTTCTTCTTCTTTCTTTTCTTTCTCCTTTTCTCTTTCTCTTTTTTCTTTCCCCCCTGCTCGCCCCCCCCCCGTTTTACTGCCCCCCCGTTTCAAAAAAGCCCCCCCCCGCCCCCCTTTCTGGAATTGCCCCCCCCCCCCTAATAACCCCCGGGGGGGGGGGCAGTGCACAGGTCTGCAGAACTATATCTCTAGGTAGCTTGTTCCATGTTTTTATTACGCGATTTACAAAAAAATGTTTTGCTACATCCAACCGTGTTTTGCTACATAAACTTGCTTAAAACCATTATTTCTTAGTCTATCAGTTTTATCTAGACTAAATAAACAGTCTTTTTCTATATCCACTAATCCATATAAAATTTTGTAAGCTAATATCATGTCATTTTTGATACGACGATGTTCAAGACTTTCCAAATTAAGTTCGGTTAACCGTGTCTGATAGTCAACATATGGAAAACAAAACCGTTCATAAAGTCTTCTCGTATATATTCTTTGTGGTTTTTCCAAAATTTCTATATTTTTTTTTCAAAAATGGTGACCATATGTAAGTTTCAAACTCTAACAGCGGGCCTATATAGGTTTTATACGCAAGTAATAGCGTATCCATTACTTGTTTGAAAAGTTTAAAAAAATAAACCTATTTTTGCACATGCATTGGCTGAAATTTTAGCGCAATGTTCGGAAAATTGCATTTTTTTGTCTATTACAATACCCAAATCCTGTACATTATCACATTGATTAATTTTAAAATTATTTAAGCTATAAGTTTTACACGGATTGTCATAACCAAGAGACATAACATTACATTTATGGAAGGCAATAGTTAACTGCCACGTATCAGCCCACCCGCAAAATTGCTGTAAAGACTTAACAAACCCTTCATTATTGTCGTATTTAGAAAAACTTGTGTACAACTTTGCGTCGTCCGCAAAGAGCTTAACTTTTGTTTCTGAGCCTAAACATTCAGGTAGGTCATTTATATAAACTATAAAAAAAAGAGGCCCTAAAACACTGCCTTGCGGCACACCACTGGTGACCATGGCGGGGCGGGTTCAGAAAAAGCTTCGTTGACATAGGTGTTTTTGGTCGGGTCTGCTAGGGGGGTCCACCCCCGGGTGGAAGGCCAAAATTTTTTAGGGGGGGTCCAGTGGGGTCCGGACCCCCCTGGCTTTTTAGGGGGGGTCGACCCCGGGTGCGAGATTTCCAATTTAGGGGGGTCAGAAGGGTCCAATTTTTTAACAAAATTTTTTTAACTCAATAATTTAAGTGTTTTTAGGTCTAATATTGAATTTTATGTATTAAAACAGCCTATTTAGGCCTAAAAAGAGTAATTAAACACTGTTTTTAACTAAAAACCCGTGTTTTTGACAGTAAATAAAAAATATACTTCCCAATTGGTCGGGAGGGGTGGGAGGGGGGTCAGCCTCGCTAGGGGGGGTCAGGCGGACCGCTCTCGAGCTTTGGGGGGAGGGGGGGGGGCTGAATTTTTTTCTTGGGGGAGTCAAAAATTTTGGCTCTAGGGGGGGGGGGGGGTGCACCCCTCTGTCCCCCCCCCCCCCAAAAAAAAAACACCTATGTTC
>JASAMX010004794.1:0-20502 GCA_030248175.1 Microlaimidae sp. YZB2_3 | reverse complement strand
TTGTTGTTTAGCCTGTTATGTTATTAAAAATTATGTTAATAAAGTAACTTTTTTTGTTTAGCCAAGAGACGTGCAATCTCTAAATATACCACCGCGCCGTCAAGTGTGGCAAGGGTGGCCGAGTAAAGCTCACGGATTCTGTAAGTTATTAAATAAATTAATGGTGTACGTGTAGTGTTTGTTAATTACGTTAGAAAACACAATGTATACTATTCTTTGTTTCTTTCTTATGAAGGTTTTTCCATTATGATTGTGTCTTATCACTCACTTTCTCCACCAGACCCACAATTTCGTTGTTCGGTTTTGTGGTCACTCGAATTTTTCTGGAAATAATTCATCAAAACGGTATAACTAAAAACGGTATATATAATGCGTTGTTTTTAATTAGTAAATTTAAAGAATTTAAAATAATTAACAAGTCTATAAATTTCTTAATTTTTTTATTAAAAAAGGCAGAGTTGTTTCAGACTATTTTGGCAGCAGCTGGTCTGGACAACCCGGTGCACAGTTTGATTGTTGAAGAAGTACCTTTACCTTCTCCGTCCAATCAAGTATTTTAAATTTCCGTTATTATTGTATAGTATTCTAAAAAAATCTATTTTAGAAAAATCATATTAATTAAAGTAAATGTTTGGATATTCGCATCACGGTATCAATATAGGGAATTTCCTCGATTAGGTACGTACAAGTTGTATACTTGTAAATTTTCAAAACTTTTTGTCGTTCTTTGTAATAAAATTAGCTTTTGTACTATAAATGATTTTTTAAACTACAGAATTATGTAATAAAGATAATAAGTGGGATGAGTTTTCTTTATCCATTAGCCCACGAGAGTTACCTGCAGGGGCGTAGCCAGGATTTCGGAAAGGGGGTCAAAAGGGGGTCCAAATACGGCCCTAAACGTTATAAAAGGGCTAAAAAATATTTTCCGCGCTTCATGTGGACTGTTTATTACTTTGTTTTTTTTTTGACATACTTCATTATTTTCCTTTTCAATAAAAATAAATCCATAAAACAAAGAAAAAAATTTACAAACAATTTAATACCTAAAAAATTATCAATTTCCAAAACATTAACAATTGAAAAATGAGTACTTTGAACTACATCTGAGCAATGCAAAGTATGAGAAATTTTTTTTAAAATTACTTACACTAACTTATAAATTTTAAATCCCACTATATAACAATCTAAAGGGAGGGGTCCAGCATGGTCATATTAAGATTACAAAACAAGGTACCGGTAACACAAATTTGGAAGTTGAGGTAAATTAGAACATTAAGAATAGGGTGGTTCCAGTGTGGTCATACCAATATACAAAACAAAGTAACACAAAGTTGGAAATAGAGATTACATATAATTAATTGAGTGCTGAGTGGAGCGAAACGCAAGAAAATTTTTAAAAAATGGTCATTCTAGATCCCCAAACTTGTATCCTTGGTGAACAAAAAGGAGGGGTCTGACGAACCCCAAACTTTTCCCTTTGCAGACCCAAAGGGGGGGGGGTTTAAGACCATACATGGGCAAGTTAATCCAGAGTGGGATTAAACCATACATGGACAAGTTGGTCCCGGAGTGGGGGGGGGAAAAACCCCAAATTCGGGGGGGGGTTAAAATCTGAGAAACGCAAAATCCCCATATCGTTTTTTTTCTGGAGTGCATTTTACCCATATCGTTTTTCAATTTTGAAAGAAAAACAATAGCTAAAAACGCTAATTTTAGGTCAAAAAACTCTTTTTATTGAATTTTTCAGTTTTTTACTGTTTAAAAAATTCATTTTGACCTCAAAACTTAAGTTTGGAGGTACCGTAGTTAAAAGTCATTTTAAAGACATTTGTTTTCTTCATTTTTCCAACATTGGGGTGGGGGGGGTTAACTTTTCTCCTCCCCACTTCTGATTGGGGGGGGGGGTTAAACCCTACTTCTCAGAATTTGGGGGTTAGGCCCCCCCAACCCCCCTCCCCCCGTGCCCATGTATGCTTTTTAAAAAAAAAAAAAAAAAAAAAAAAAAAAAAAAAAAAAAAAAAAAAAAAAAAAAAAAAAAATAAAAAAAAAAAAAAAAAAAAAAAAAAAAAAATAAAAATATTAAAAAAAAAATAAAAAAAAAAAAAAAAAAAAAAAAAAAAAAAAAAAAAAAAAAAAAAAAAAAAAATTTTCTTTTGGGCGGAGGCGGAGCTCTTCTTTAATTTTTGAAAACGTTAAAAAAGCAGGGATAAACGTAGGTAAAGCTGTATAATACACTGTTTTTGGCCTAATAACCTATTTATCTGAGTTTGAAGCTGTAAACATAATTTTGCGCAGTTAAAAATTACATAAGCATAAGTTGGCAGAGCCTGGTATTTTACAAAAAAGGAATTTAGAGACGTTAGTTTCAGACGCTTGGCTAAACCTTCATTATAAACCGAAGCACACCTGAGCATCATCTCGGCTCCATGTTTTCTAGACAACCTACCTATATGAAAAAAATCCGAGCCAATGCTATAAGCGGCAGGAAAAATTTAGGAGGGGGGAGGTACATAAATCAACAGCGAAGCGGAACAAATTTTTGGTTTTTTTAGGGGTCCATTGGGGGTAGTGAAAATTATTTTAAAGTTCGGCGGCTTAGCGATTAGCGAGGCGCTAGAAAATTTTGAATTTTTAGCCTCTGAAAACCCCCAAATTCAATGCACTTTGTGGCGACCATTTCGCCCTCCCCCCCCCCCGCCCAACCATGATCCCTTATTTTTCTTTTTGTCCTACCGTTGCGGGGGGGGGGGGGTTCTGCCCCCCCCCCCTGGCTACGTCCTGTCGCTCATGGTCACTTGAGCCGACCACCGATCATACGGTAGAGAGAGTACCTTTTTCTTTTCCTCGTCTTAAAAATTTTTAATGTGTTTTTAGCTTTTTGTCTTGTTTTTTTAATTTAATTTAACTTTTCGTTGTAGTCTTGAAAAATTGAAAAACAATAAAATGCACACTATAAAAAACTATAAAAATTAATAATACAGTTAAGAATTTTCTCCGAGTTTTCATATTTTATCTTTCCCTCTTTTTTTTTTGTGGGTGCTTTAGTAATGCTTAGACAAGTGGAGTAGGTGGGGGGGTCAAGTTGCGACCGTAATAATAATTAAATAGTTAAAATTCAAGCCTTGGATTTTAAGATTGAAAAAATACGGAGCGGTTTAAGATTTTTTATCTCAAACGAGATGAGGAAATAGGACCCGTATTTACTCGCTGTTTGGACCAATCAGCGGCTAAAAAAAAAAAAGCTAAAAAAACGGAAGATTTTATGAATACGAGGGGGGGGTCGCGGGTGAGTCAAATTGCCTTTTCCCACTCATCCCTGAAGACTTCCACTCCGACCACGAGGCCGCCGCCAATTTCAGTACCGTCTTCGAGTTGTAGGTAAGTCAATTGAAGAACATAGATGAGGAGTGGGCATGGTGGGGTCCTCCCCCCCTAGCCTCGAAATTTCGAACCCACCCCTAGACGAAAATTTAGGGCCCCCCCCCGACCCCTCCCCTCAAATTTCCGAATTTTTTACCCCCTGACCCCCCCCCCCCTCAGAATTTGAAATCTGACGCCCCCCTCCCCACTCAGAAAATTTTAGGTACTTTTTTTTATACTAAATTTTCTTCCAAAACGTGATTTTTCATCACATATTCATGCTTTTACACTCTTTTTATACCAGAATATCGCTTTTAATTCAATAAAATGTAGATTTATCTGTATTAAAAGAAATATTATTAGAGTTATTATGGTTTAAAACTGTTTTGCTTTGGACACCAGACCCCCCCCCCCTCCAAGTTTGAAAATATCGTACTCCGGGTCGACCCCCCCCCTTAAAAAGCTAGGAGAGTTCCGGGACCCCCCTGAGACCCCCCTCCTAGAATTCAAAATTCTATCAATCTTGCCTAATCACCCCCCCTCTCCCTAGCTTCCCCGACCGTTCTCATCTTTGTTGAAGAATTTTTAACCAACTGCGGCTAAAAATTTACTAAATAAGATAAAAATAGATCAATATCAATAGAGTTTCTATAGCAAGCAAAACAAAATATAACAAACAAACAAATCAGAATTCAACCTCTAATTTTTTATAAATCTAATTCCCTGAAAAAATAAACCATTGCAAAACTGGTTTGCCTTTTTTTGATTTTCTTATTTTTAAACAGATTTCTTAAGACATTCTATTACACCATACAATAATTTATCTTTTATTTTATTCATTAAAAATCTGCAAAACCATACACTTGATTTTGATATATTTATGTTGTTTCGCCTAGCAAAAGTTTTTAGGTTTTTAGTATCTCAAAAATATGGGTAGTATTTCAGTCATGTAAAATGTTTAGATTTTTAATTGGCTAGAGAACTATGTAAGATTTTGTTGATTTTAGATGACTCCATCAACAACGATTAACCGCGCAGTGACTTAACCCATTTAATATAAAGAGAAAAGAACCGCTCCGGGCTCTTCCCTGATTTATTATTTTAATTATTGTTGTGCGGTTGCGGTTGGCTTGTTAAAATTTGAAAATCTGGAAAGTAATAGAGAAATTGATGCTCTTCAAAATTATTATGAAAAACTTTTTATATTAAAAAAAACTGATTTGCAAGGCGAAACAACATAAATATATCAAAATCAAGTGTATTGTTCTGTAGATATTTTATGAATAAAATCAAAGATAAATCGTTTGATGTAATAGAATGTGTCTAAAAAATCTGTTTAAAAAAGCAAATAAAGGCAAACCAGTTTTGCAGATGGTTTATTTTTTCAGGGAGGTTACATTCATAAAAATAGAGGTTGAATTCTGATTTGTTTGTTTGTTATATTTTGTTTTTGCTTGCTATCAAACTCTATTGATATTGATCTATTTGTATCTTATTTAGTAAATTTTTAGCCGCAGTTGGTTAAAAATTCTTCAACATAGATGAGAACGGTCGGGGAAGCTAGGGAGAGGGGGGTGGTTACCCAGGGTAAATCGAATTTTGAATTCTCAGGGTGGTCTCAAGGGGGTCCGGAACTCTCCTAGCTTTTTAGGGGGGGGGGGTCGACCCGGAGTACGAAATTTTAAAATCTAGAGGGGGGGTCTGGTGTCCAAAGCAAAACAGTTTTAAACCATAATAACTCTAATAATTGTTCTTTTAATAGGATAATACTACATTTTATTGAATTAAAAGCGATATTCTGGTATAAAAAGGGTGTAAAAGCATGAATATGTGATGAAAATTCACGTTTTTGGAAGAAAATTTAGTATAAAAAAGTACCTAAAATTTTCTCGAGTGGGGAGGGGGGGGGTCAGATTTCAAATTCTAGAGGGGGGGGGGTCAGGGGTAAAAAATTCGGAAATTTGAGGGGAGAGGTGGGGGGGCCCTAGATTTTCGTCTAGGGGTGGGTCCCGAAATTTCGAGGCTAGGGGGGGAGGACCCCACCCTGCCCACTTCTCATCTATGTTCTTCAATTGACTTACCTAGACTCGAAGACGGTACTGAAATTGGCGGCGGCCTCGTGGTCGGAGTGGAAGTCTTCAGGGATGAGTGGGAGGCGGTTGGAGTCGGTGGCGAGGTCCCGCTCGTCCATAAAATCTTCCGACACACCTGCCACGCCCCCACTAGCCGCTGATTGGTCCAACAGTGCGTTCATCGGGTCCTCCTCCTCATCCTCGTTTGAGTCCACGCTTAAACCGCTCACGTTTTCAATCTAAAATCCAAGGCTTGAAATTTTAACTATTATTATTATTATGGTCGCAACTCGCAACCGCCCTCTGCACCAGCTTGTCTAAGCATTACTAAAGCACCCACAATTAAGAAAGAGGGGAGGCTAAAATATGAAATCCGGAGGAATTCTTACTGTATTATTAATTTTTATAGTTTTTTATAGTGTGCATTTTATTGTTTTTAAATTTTGGTGAAAAACAACAACAAAAAGTTAAATTAGATTAAGAAAGCAGTTTTAAAAGCTAAAAACACAGTTTTAAGTTTTAAGACGAGGAAAGGAAAAAAAGGTCCTTCTCATACCATTATGGTGGTTAGTCAAGCAACCATGGGCGTCAGGGACGTAGCCAGGAGGGGGGCGGCCGCCCCTTCCCCCGAAACGGTCAGACAGGAGGAAAAATAAGGATAGTGGTTGGGTGGGGGGAGGGGGCGGCCGCCCCCCGAAATGGTCGCCAGATAGTAAAATTTGGGGGTTTTCAGAGGCTAAAAATTCAAAATTTTCTAGCGCCTCGCTAATCGCTCGGCGCCAAACTTTAAAATAATTTTAGTACCCCAATGGACCCCTAAAAAACCAAAAATTTGTTCGCTGTTGATTTATGTACCTCCCCCCTCCTAAATTTTCCTGCCGCCTATAGCATTGGCTCGGATTTTTTTCATATAGGTAGGTACCCTAGAAAACGTGGAGCCGAGATGCTGCTCATGTGCTTTGGTTTATAATGTAGGTTTAGCTAAGCGGTCTGAAACTAACGTCTCTAAATTCCTTTTTTGTAAAATCCAGGCTCTGCCAATGTGTGCTTATGTAATTTTTAACTAAGAAAACATGTTTTTACCGCTAAAAACATTAAATAGGTTATTAGGCCAAAAACAGTGTATTATACAGCTTTATCTACGTTTATCTCTGCTTTTTTAACGTTTTCAAAAATTAAGGAGGGGCTCCGCCCCCCCCCCCGAAAATTTTTTTTGTACTACAATCCACCCCCTCCCCAAAAAAAAAGAAACTCTGGCTACGTCCCTGATGGGCGTAGCCAGGGGGTTCAAGACCCCCTCCCCTTTTGGGTTAGCAAAAAGAAAAATTTGGGCTTAATCCCTCTTCCTTTTTGGGTCGCAAAGGACAAAAATTTGGGGGTCTAGAACATACATGGGCATAAAAGGGGGGGGGGGGGTTGGCGAGTTAACCCCCCAATTTCTGAGAAGAGGGGTTTAACCCTCCCCCAATCAGAAGTGGGGGGGGGGGAGAGAAAACGTTAACCCCCCAATTTTGGAAAACTGAAGAAAAACAAATGTCTTTAAAATGACTTTTAACTGTCTCCAAATTTAAGTTTTGAGGTCAAAATGAATTTTTTAAACAGTAAAAAGCTCAAAAATGCAATAAAAAGAGTTTTTTGACCTAAAATAGCGTTTTTTACCTATTGTTTTTCTTTCAATAAACGATATGGGTATTTTGCGTTTCTCGGATTTTAACCCCCCCTAAATTGGGGTTTAACCCTCCCCCCACTCCGGACCAACTTGTCCATGTATGGTTTACAACGGTCATTTTTTTAAAAATTTTCTCGCGTTTCGCTCCACTCAGCGCTCGATTAATTATATTATAGTCTCCACTTCCAAATTTGTGTTACACATGTTTTGTAATCTTGGTATGACCACGCTGAATCCATTTTATTCCTAATGTTTTAATTGGTTTCCACTTCCAAATTTGTGTTACTTTGTTTTGTAATCTTGATACGACCACGCTGAGCCCTCTTCCCTATTAGATTGTTATATAATGGGATTAAAATTTTAAAGGTTAGAAGAAGTAATTATAAAAACATTTTCTCGCACTTTGCATTGCTCAGCTTGTAATTCAATGTAATCATTTTTCAATTGTTAATGTTTTGGAAATCGAAAATTTTAAGGTATCAAATTGTTTGTAAAAATTTGTTTCTTTGTTTTATCAATTTATTTTTATTAAATAATAGGAAAATAATGAAGTATGTGACAAACAAGGGAATAAATACTCTGAGCGAAGCGCGGAAAATATTTTTTAGCCTTTTTATAACGTTTAGGATTTAAATTGGACCCCCTTTGACCCCCCCTCCTTTCCGAAATCCTGGCTACGCCCCTGCAGGTAACTCTCGTGGGCTAATGGATAAAGAAAACTCATCCCACTTATTATCTTTATTACATAATTCTGTAGTTTAAAAAATCATTTATAGTACAAAAGCTAATTTTATTACAAAGAACGACAAAAAGTTTTTGAAAATTTACAAGTATACAACTTATTACGTACCTAATCGAGGAAATTCCCTATATTGATACCGTGATGCGAATATCCAAACATTTACTTTAATTAATATGATTTTTTTTTATTTAAAATAGATTTTTTTCGAATACTATACAATAATAACGGAAATTTAAAATACTTGATTGGACGGAGAAGGTAAAGGTACTTCTTCAACAATCAAACTGTGCACCGGGTTGTCCAGACCAGCTGCTGCCAAAATAGTCTGAAACAACTATGCCTCAATTCAAAGAATTAAGAAATTTATAGACTTGTTAATTATTTTAAATTCTTTAAATTTACTAATTAAAAACAACGCATTATATATACCGTTTTTAGTTATACCGTTTTGATGAATTATTTCCAGAAAAATTCAAGTGACCACAAAACCGAACAAGGCAATTGTGGGTCTGGTGGTGAAAAAGAGTGATAAGACACAATCATAAAGGGAAAAACCTTCATAAGAAAGAAACAAAGAATAGTATACATTGTGTTTTCTAACGTAATTAACAAACACTACACCATTAATTTATTCATCACTTACAGAATCCATGACTTTACTCGGCCACCCTTGCCACACTTGACGGCGCGGTGGTATATTTGTCAGAGATTGCACGTCTCTTTTGACCTAAACAAAAAAAGTTACTTTATTAACATAATTTTTAATAACATAACAGGCTAAATAACAATAATATAACTACTAGCTATGTAGATGACTTTGCAGCTGCAGCGGAAACACATCCTAAAAATTTACAGAGTCCAGCTAATACAAGCAGGGGCATAACCAGTGAAGTAGTGATGCGGCCGCCTCCCCCCCTCTAAACGGTGGGGAAAAAAATAGTGGATAGGCGGGGGGAGGCCCCTCCACATAGGTGTTTTTGGTCGGGCCACTAGGGGGGTACACCCCTGGGTGGAAGGCCAAAATCTTTTAGAGAGGTCCAGGGGGGTCCGGACCCCCTGGCTTTTTAGGGGGTCGACCCCGGGTGCGAGATTTCAAACTTAGGGGGGTCAGGGGGGTCTAATTTTTGAACGAAATTTTTTTAACTCAATAATTTAAGCGTTTTTAGGTCTGATATTAAATTTTATGTACTAAAACCGCCTATTTAGGCCTAAGGTGTATTAGGTGTATTTAAACACTGTTTTTAACTAAAAAACCGTGTTTTTGACAGTAAATAAAAAATATACTTCCGAATTGGTTGGGAGGGGTGGGGAGGGGGGAGGGGGCTCAGCCTCACTAGGGGGGTCAGGCCGGACCCCTCTCAAGCTTTGGGGGGAGCGGGGGCCTGGAATTTTTCTAGGGTGAGGGTCAAAAATTTTGGCTCTAGGGGGGGGTTCATAGGTGAGAACGGTCCGGGAAGCTAGGAGAGGGGGGTGGTTACCCGGGGTAAATTGAATTTTGAATTCTAGGAGAGGGGTCCGGACCCCCCCTAGCTTTTTAGGAGAGTCGACCCGGGGTGCAAATTTTTGAAATCTAGAGAGGGGTCAGGTGGGGTACGGTGTCCAAAGCAAAACAGCTTTAAACCATAACTTTAATAATTGTTCTTTTTATAGGATAATACCAGACCTGTGCACGGTCTGGAAATGTCCCCACCGTTTTATTGGAGGATTTGCCCCCCCCCGTTTTATTGCCTTCCCCCGCCAAAAAATGAAAAAGTACCCTAAAATTATGACGCCATTTTTGACCTATGATGACGCCATCATCGCTTTTTTTTTGCAGTTTTTAGCCTATTTCAATGTATTTTAAGCCATTTCAGACCTATTTTTACCTTATTTTCGCTCTTTTTGTCCCTTTTTTCTCTTTTCCCTTCTTTTTTTTCTCCTTTTGTTCTCTTTTTTTCTTTCCCCCTGCTTGCCCCCCCCCGTTTTATTGCCCCCCGTGTTTCAAAAAAGTTGCCCCCCTGTTTAAACCCCGGGGGCAGTGCACAGGTCTGATAATACTACATTTTATTGAATAAAAAGCGATATTCTGGTGTAAAAAGAATGTAAAAACATTAATATGTGTTAAAAAATCACGTTTTTGGAAGAAAATTTAATATAAAAAAAGTACCTAAAATTTTCTCGAAGGCGGAGGGGGGGGGGTCAGATTTCAAATTCTAGAGGAGGTCAGGGGTAAAAAATTCGGAAATTTGGGAGAAGAGGGGCCCCCTGAATTTTCGTCTAGGGAGGGTCCCAAAATTTCGAGGCTAGGGGGGTGGACCCCACCTTGCCCCCCCTTTCTCACCTATGGGGGGTGGACCCCTCTGTCCCCCCCCCAAAAAAAAAACCCCTGTGCCCCTCCCTCGAAATGATCGCCAGGACCTGTTTCATAAAATACTGGTCTTCGTAAATTACAAGTCTATCAATAACTTTTTTTATTCTGAACCATTTGCGTTGAAATTTGAAATGAAAAAAGATTATATGCCATGTACAAACTATTTAAAATTTTATGTACGTAGCTGTTGTGTGTTTAAAGTTATTCCAGTTTTAAACTTTGGCCACTTGTAATTTTTTACAAGTTCTCAAAAGAAAAATTTACCCTACTCGGAGTAGGATAAATTTTTCTTTTGAGAACTTGTAAAAAATTACAAGTGGCCAAAGTTTAAAACTGGAATAACTTTAAACACACAACAGCTACGTACATGAAATTTTAAATAGTTTGCACATGGCATATAATCTTTTTTCATTTCAAATTTCAACGCAAATGGTTCAGAATAAAAAAAGTTATTAATAGACTTGTAATTTACGAAGACCAGTATTTTATGAAACAGGCCCCAGATGGTAAAATTAGGGGGTTTTCAGAGGCTAAAAATTCAAAATTTTCTTGCGCCTCGCTATTGGTTCGGCGCAAACTATAAAATAATTTTGATATGACAATCGACCCCCAAGATGCATTAAAATTTCCGGTTTATTTTGCTCAGCGGTCACTTTTTATAATATACATACATATTTCTTGCTATTTATCCTACCTAATATTATTTCGAAGTACAATGTATTGTTAATAAGCAATAAGTACTACACAGAAAGCAAATCATCTTGGTTGATTTATGTACCTCCCCTCTCCTAAAATTTCCAGCTGCCAAAAGCAATGGTCTCCTTATTTTTTCCATATGGGTACCCTAAAAACACATAAAAGCTGCTCATCTGCTTTGATTTACAGCGTGGTGTGTGTAGCGAGGGGCCTAAAAGTTTTTAAATTCCCCTTTTTTGTGAAATCTAAGCTCTGCTAATGTAATTTTTTACAAAGAAAACATGTTTTACCGCTAAAAACCTTAGATAATAATATTAGGCCAAAATAGTGTATTATACAGGTTTATCTACGTTGATCCTTGCTTTTTTAACCTTTTCAAAAAACCTTGGGGGGCGGACACGGAGGCTCCCCCCTGAAATTTTTTTTGTACTGCAATCCGCCCTGCCGAAATCATATCCTCAGTACGTACATTAAAACTGAGGGTTTGTTAAGATAAACACTTAAAAAACCTCTTATCCCCACAGATAAAACAAGAAGAGATTGGTAGTTATCCTAGATGAGAAAGGGGGGCAGGGTGGGGTCCACCCCCCCTAGCCTCGAAATTTTGGGACCCCCCTAGACGAAAATCTAGGGTTTTTCCGAATCGAATCTAGGGTTTTTCCGAATCTCCGAAATCGAAAATATTTTTTCAACCTGATTATCTGAGACAAAAAAGCCGTAGATTTAACAAAAATAGTTTTTGTAGCTCTAAAACTGGCAAAAAATTACAATTATAGACAAAAAGTGAAAATAATATTTTTTGAACTTTTTTCTCTATGTTAAAATTTTAATAAATCACAAAATTATTGCAAAAATAACTTTTCTGGGTAAAACAGTGTGTAGATTCTATTAAAACAAAAACTTTTACTCTAAAAATGCAGGAAAAGGCCTAAAATTTTATATTATCACTATTTTTTTTGCAAATTTCGAGAAAAAAAAAGATTTTTCTTGAACTTTTTCTCTACGTGTTAATCAAAAAACCATAAAGTTTAAAGTAGTTATAGGTAGAAAAACGGTTGGAAAGCTTGAAAATGTTGTTTTTATTCAAATAGCGTAAGCATGAAGTGTTTTACAGCTGATTTTTGAAGTGTTTTTTAGGAAAAAGTGTTGTTTTTTTTTTTGGAAAGCGACCAAAAAAACACCTTTTAAATAGGATGATATATTTATGGAAAAAATGCTTATAAGAAGCTGAAAAAGCGCCACAGAAAACCTTTAGACCTATTTTGAATCAGCTAAAGGCTTTAATAAATTTTTTTGAGGGGGGTGCCAAAAAATTTTTTTTTCGTTCACTTACCTATACCTAAAAATTTTTGGGACACCCCCCCCCAATTTCAGGGGTCAGGTATACCCCCACCCATAGGTGGGCAGCCGGGGGGGGGTTGGGGGGGTTATACCCCCCAAAATTTCGGATTTTGCTGACACCCCCCCCCCCCCCTAAATTTGGGGTACCCGGGGACACCCCCCCCCAAATTCGCCTCCCGGAGAAAAATTTTTAAGTGTTATAAAACGACTAAAAAAAATTTTCCGCGCTTCGCGCGGAGAATTAATTGTTAATTGATAAGTTTATCTTAGTTTATCGATTACAAATCGATTGTCCCGTTCAGTAGTTAAGGTATACAGTTTAATAAAACTACTATAAACACTATTATCCTTTAATTAACGTTTTAAACGCATGTTTTAAATGTGTAGGTATAAGAAACCTTAAATTTTGTAATAAGTATCATCTGGAATTAAAATTTCAAGTGTATTTTAGCGCCTTAAATTAAAAATTTTCTCCCCCGGGGGGCATTCTGCCCCCCAGACCCCCCTGACAAGGAGCTCCGCCCCTTGACCCCGCTGGGGGGCTCTCGCCCCCAGACCCCCCATATCTGGGGGGCTGCCACCCCCAGACCCCCCTTCAGGGTTAGTAGGGACCCCCCCCCAAATGAAATCCTGGTCACGCCACTGCAAAAGGGGGTCTGTCTAACCCCAAATTTTTCCTATTGCCGACCTAAAAGAGGTGTCTAGACCCCCCCTGGCTACGCCCATGTATGTATATAATCAAATATAAGATTATGGATTAAAAAGTTTGTGATACTTGACTTTATAATCAAGACAATAATATTATTATTCTATTATTACGTAATTATTAAAAAAAACTATGATTTCTAATCTAATTATAAGAATATATAAACACATTATTAATAAAAGAATTAAAAAATAAAATTTGTAAGTTGCAATAAGGTCTTATTTCAATTTTACAGTTTTAAAGCATTTATAAGCTTGTTTTACGTTTTTTTACGCGTTTTAAGCCCATTTTAAGGCAGCGCGGAAATATTGGGTACACCCCCCTCAAAATTTGGGTCTTGCCGGACACCCCCCTCAAAATTTGGGTCTTGCCGGACACCCCCCTAAAATTTGACCCCCCCCCCAAAATCGGAGAGGCTGCCCACCTATGCCCCCACCCCAAAATCCGGAAGCGTGCCCACCTATGCAATACAGGTCATTTTAACTTTGTGTGTATTTAATACAACAACAAAATGACATAATAATATTATTATAATATATTTTTTTACTTCAGCTACGGATTTGCTTCCTTGAACGTGAATGGTGTGAGCAGTTCCGTGCGTTTCGTCTCTGACGTCCAAAACAAAAATTTTTTCCAAATCATCTTGAGAAAATTCACTGCTAAACAGTTTATAAATTAAAATTAATTTGCGTACCAAAATAAAGAAATTATTAAGTAACCACATCGAAATGATTCCGATGTGCCATTGAGCCACCAGTACCGTGCTGCCCTTCGAGCAACACCCAACGGCCTACGGGTTCCACTACCAACTGGACCTGGTTGCTGGATCTTTTCTTTTGTAGAAATGTGTCCGGCTTGGCATGGCTACAGTGGTGATTGTTGTTGTACGTTTGCGACACATGGCAGTTGCCCATCTAGCAAACCAGTGGACAAATACAGTTCCATTGTGAGTGGAGTTTGTACCACTGGCCTTGCAGGAACACCTATGCTGCTCATGTACGTCAATGAGTAAGATTTTTGGTATTTGGCCATTCCCCTCAGTTTTGTTAAGTGTTTATAACAAGTCACTGAGCTGACAACCACTTTATATATAGTAATGTTAGTGTAAATATATCTAAAAATAAAGGTGTTAACCAATAAACATAAGCACAACAACTTACCCACCAAATAAACTTTTTGTTAAAAATTAAAAAAAAAACAAACCTTTTACTCTACATGCTACTATGTAGTATTATAACATATTTTGTGAGTGCTATGTTACAATGTCTGCATTATTTGTGGTTGCCACATTTTTTTATGCTGGTACACAGAGAGGGAAGACAGATCACAGTAGTAAACTGTGTCATGTAATGGGCGTTGTAGAGCGTTCTGCCGCTAACATTGTTTCCATCCCAGTTTTATAGAGCAAAATGTATCAGGCGACTTTAAAAAATCCTTTAGACGAAGAATTCGAAATGGGTGAACACTGCATGCAATAAACACTCTAGCGGTAAAGGTTGCCAAAAACATCGTTACTAATGTTGGACGAAGAGTCTCAACAATGAGGGTGAAATTTTTTCGCTCCTCCTTCTGGCTTGTCTTAGCGCCTGCCCTTTGCATAATCTGCATAGGGAAGATAAGTTTCAAGTAATGCAACAACAAAATGATTCCGATTTAAAGAAAATTAAAATTGAAAAAAAATCGACCAAAGTAAGTACTCTTCTGTTAAAAAAAATAGTACCTATGTTAAATAAATCAATACAGCTATTGGACATGGACGGATTTTTATAATAATTATATTTTGTAGAAAAAAGTCTACTTAAACGCAAAAAGAAGTTTTAAATTAGCTTATTTGCTATTAAATAAAAGAAAGGCCAAAATTGTCGAACACGTTTTTTGTAATTCCTACAGACAAAATGACTCTTTTAAATTTATGTCTACTACGGTGCGAAGCGGTGTTCAATGTCAAAAAAGCCAGACCGTTTCGCTTTTAAACATTTTAACATTTTTTTAGTCTTAGCCCATTTCTTTGTGATAAATTATGAATTTTGATTTACCTTGAAGTTTCGCCTCCTGTAATCAACACACGAAGACAAACAAAAGTGGGCAAACTTAAATCAGAAAGTTTAGTATCGTCTGGTTTACTTTCATCCCACACAGCTCCTTGAAGATTTAATTTTGATTTGTCTAAGTGAAAAGCTTTGCAGGCTTCTTGCTTTAAATCCGCTTAAAAAATAATTGTTTTAGCAAACAGGCTTCTATGATACAAAAAATGATGATATTATAATTAGTAAAACCACAAAAAATTTAATTTATAGATTTTTAAATGATTTTTCATAAATTTTTTTTTATTTTTCCCTGAGGCCGTATGCACAGATCTCTCTAGAGTTTTTGCCGAATTTTTGAAGTTTTGTTCTAATTTTAGGACTAATAAACAGTGTAATTGTTTTTAATACATTTTAATATAAGTTACAAAGATATAGAAACATAAAAAACTTACGGCAGTAGCTTAACCCAGTGTGAAGATAACCTACAAAAACTCGCGAAAAAGTCTAGAGATCTATGCATACGGCCGATTACACACTTATTAATAAATTCTTTCACTTTCGACAATTATACTTTTTTTATTGTTTTCCTTTGTTATTTGTTTACTGAAACTACTAGAATTTAAATTAAAAATAACGTTTGATTTGATACAATTTTTACTAAAACAATTCAACCTCAGGAATATTTATTTATTTATTTCTAAGAAACGAACAAAGAAAAATACTTTTTTTTACCATTTAAGAAAACCGAACACGGTCTCGCTAAGTGCACATACATAAACGACAGACAACTTGGTTTAATAGATGTGATCCTAAGGCTTATTAAAAATAATCTCTAAAAAGGACCACTACCTAGTCTTTTTTTAAAAATATTTAATGAAGTAGCTGAAATTTGTTGTTCTGATAGAGAGTTCCATTTTGAAACAATCCTATTACAAAAAAATGTTTTCTAGCATCAATTCTACTTTTTTGAACTTTTAGCTTATTCCTATGTCCTCTAGTAGGATTTACATTAAAAGAGAAAAAATCTTGAGGTGTTAAAGTGGTATGTAAATTAATAATTTTATAACACTCTGAAAGATCGATAATATGGTGCCGATCAGTAAACTTTTAAAGTTTGAGACATTTTAATCTATTATCATAATTCGTAAAAAAAATATTGGTACTTTTTACCCACGTTTGTCTCGCGCTCGACCAAAAATGAATCAAGTATAAGAACTATGCCGCGCGTTTTGTTATCAGGCAAAAATCTGAATACTCTGTTTGAATTTTTTTATCATTTTCTGTAAAATGTTTTACAAAACCAAACTAACCCACCACACCAATCAACATAATCAAGATTTAAACGAGAATTCAAAAGACCAGCATCCCAACTTCCAGATAATTTATAGCTGTGACTGACTGAAAAACAAATCTTAGAAAGCTCTTACATATCAGACAAGTATCCATCATCTGAATTTCCATGGTTCTTCCATGGTAGTTTAAATTAAATTTAAATTGTCGTTTGCCTTTTTTTCGTCTCTCATCACTAAGACTGTTTAAAAAACTGTCATCATCATTGATATCCTAAAAAACGACATTTTTCAGTTTATACGACATTTGTTAATAACGCAAAGCAATTCTTGTCTTTATTATTTAATTACAAAACTGAGAGAGATCGATCCATAGGTGCTTTGCTTAGGCTTTTTTAAATTCTTCTTTTTTAAACAATTTTTTTAAAATTGGGGTTTTTTAAAAAGATTTGTTGTTTAAAAATATAAATTTCTGTTAAAAAACAAACGATGGATGTACAGAGTGGCAAGTCTGTAGCCAGAAGAAATTAATTTCCCCCTTAAATTTTGGGAATTCAAAAAATTTTCTAAGGGTCCCCCTTTGGTTTTTTACAAATTTTGAATAAAAATGTTTTTCATCTGTTTGCAATGTATTAAAGCTATCTAAAATACAATAAAAGTGATTTATAGTGATGGGAAGTTCCGGTTCCAAGTTCCGGACAAAATTTGGAATTCCGTTTAGTGTTCCACATCCAAATTTTAGGAAAATCTGAATTCCGGTTCTGGTGTTCCAGAGGTTCCGGCCAAACTTTGGAATTCTGGTTTTGGATTTTTGGAAAATCTCAATTCTGATTCCGGTGGACAAAATTTGGAATTCCAATTCCAGATTAAAAAACAAAGTAACACAAATTTGGAAGTGGAGACCAATTAAAACATTAAGAATGGGGTGGGTCTAGCGTGGTCATACCAAGATTACAAAACAAAGTAATACAAATTTGCAAGTGTATACTATATAAGTAATGGAGCGCTGATCGAAGCGCGAGAAAATTTGTTACCCCAAATTTTTCCCTTAGCCGACCTAAACGGGGGTCTAGACCCCCTGGCTACGCCTATGTATGTATATAATCTTTAATTAAATATAAGATTATGGATTAAAAAGTTTGTGATACTTGACTTTATAATCAAGACAATAAAATTACTATTATATTATTACGTAATTATTAAAAAAAACTATGATTTAAAATCTAATTATAAGAATATATAAACACATTATTATTAAAAGAATTAAAAAATAAAATTTATAAATTGCAATAAGGTCTTATTTTAATTTTATACAGTTTTAAAGCATTTATAAGCTTGTTTTACGTTTTTTTATGCGTTTTAAGCCCATTTTAAAGCAGCGCGGAAATATTGGGTACACTACACCCTCCCCTCAAAATTTCTTGCCAGACACCCCCTCTAATATTTGACGCCCCTCCCCCTTATACCCCCCGAAATCCGAGAGACTGCCAACCTATGGGTGGACCCCCCTCCCCTTAGCGGACCCAACCATAGGTGAGCACGATCGGGGAAACTTGGGGGGGGGGGTTGTTACCCGGGGTAAATCGAATTTTGAATTCTAGGAGGGGGGTCCCAGGGGGGTCCGGACCCCCCTAGCTTTTTAGGGGGGGTCGACCCGGGGTGCGAAATTTTGAAATCTAGAGGGGGGTCAGGTGGGGTCCGGTGTCCAAAGCAAAACAGTTTTAAACCATAATAACTTTAATAATTGTTCTTTTTATGAGATAATACTACATTTTATTGAATAAAAAGCGATATTCTGGTATAAAAAGGGTGTAAAAGCATGAATATGTGATGAAAATTCACGTTTTTGGAAGAAAATTTAGTATAAAAAAGGTACCTAAAATTTTCCCGAAAGGGGAGGGAGGGGTCAGATTTCAAAATCTAGAGGGGGGTCAGGGGTAAAAAATTCAGAAATTTGGGGGGAGGGGGGGCCCCTAGATTTTTGTCTAGGGGGGGGGGCCCCAAAATTTCGAGGCTAGGGGGGTGGACCCCACCCTGCCCCCCCCTTTCTCACCTATTGACCTAATCAAAAACACCTATGGTTCTGCTGACCTTACGAGGAAGATTTTCTTCCTTGTTGCTACTGCTGGTGCTTTTGTTTGTAGTATTGGGTTTATTGGAGTGTTGTTGATGCGGTTTGTGACTTTGTTTGTGTGGATTTGTTGTTTTAGTGCTTTGTAAGTTTTGTTGTGTATGTCTGTTGAAATTTTTGTCGTGTACTTGTAGTTGTTGTTGTGAAATATTGTTTGCTTTTTGAGCCTTTTGGTGCAGGTTGTTGTGTTAAATAGTTGAGTGGATTGTTTGTGTACATGACTATCAATTTTGCTTGTTTTGCGTGGAGTTGAATGTGTCTTGCTATTGGAAGGATTTTAGCTTCTGTGTGTATGATGTGTGTGTGTGTGTGTGTTTGTGTCTGTGGTGTGCCCTGTTGCAACACTGAGAGCAGTGTTTTGTATTGTTTGCAGTTTGTTAATTTGTGGGTTTGATGTTGTGGGGCCCCAGACTGTGCAGGCATTCTCAATTATTGGTTGAGTGATTGCCTTGTATGTGTGTGTGTTTTTTTTTTGGTGTACCCCAAAATGTTGCTGTGAGTGTATTTATGATTTTTAGCCTTTTGCATGCTTTGCTGTGTGTATTTGCAATGTGTGTTGAATGTACGCTTGATGTAAGCTTGTTTCCAGTATCCAGGCCTGCTCGTGGTTGGAATGCAAACCGAAGCAAAACAACATCCAGAAAAGCTTTGTTTTCAAATCTGGATCGCAACAAAACCAGCTGCCAACTGGCACCTTTTTACCAAGCTCCAATCTGAAACTTGCGCTCTGGTTGGAGCTTTAAATACTGCGCGCGGGGGATGTCAAACCCAACCCTGGTCCAGACCTGTGCACGGTCTGGAAATGCTCCCCCCGTTTTATTGGAGGATTTGCCCCCCCCGTTTTATTGCCCCCCCCCGCCAAAAAATGAAAAAGTACCCTAAAATTATGACGTCATTTTTAACCTATGACGACGCCATCATCGCGATTTTTTTACAGTTTTTAGCCTATTTCAATGTATTTTAAGCCATTTTAGACCTATTTTTACCTTATTTTCGCTTTTTTTGTCCCTTTTTTCTCTTTTCCTTTCTTTTTTTCTCTTTTTTCCCCTTCTTTTTTTCTTTCCCCACTGCTTGCCCCCCCCGTTTTATTGCCCCTCCTGTTTCAAAAAAATTGCTCCCCCCGGTGCCCCCCCCTGTTTTGGCTGTGCCCCCCCACCGATAAACTACCGGGGAGGCGGCTTGCACAGGTCTGCTGGTCCTAGGGTCACAGTAATATACGGCACATGTAACATATGCAACAAAAACATTACTAACAAACAATTACTAATACAATGCAAAAACAAACACACACCACACTGGGTACATGCAAAATGCGGGCAAACCACACTCAAACAATATAAACAACAACCAACATGGTCTTGCCAATTACACACCTTACACCAAACACAAAAAACAATAACCACAAAAACAAAACAACAAACAAACACAACAACACAACACAAACAACAAACACTCACAACCAACACCAACAACACAACACAACAGGCACAAAAAACACTAACACACAGCACTCCAAATCAAAACAAAAAATATTGCAAATAAACATCAATGGCATTAACAGAAGCATCACAGAGCTACAAATGCTCGCCAACAAAACTCAAGCAGACATCATCACAGTGCAAAAAACAAAACTCAAGCATCACAAACAAATACACCAAAACTACAAGACTACACTGCGTGCAGACAAGACAGACAAGGCAAAACTGGGGGAGGTCTACCATAGGTGTTTTTGGGGGTGGGGAGTGAGGGGTCCACCCCCCTAGAGCCAAAATTTTGGACCCCCTAGCAAAAAATTCAGGGCCCCCCTCTCCCCAAAGCTCGAGAGCGGTTTGGCCTGACCCCCTAGCGAGGCTGATCCCCCTCCCGACCAATTTGGAAGTATATTTTTTATATTATATTTATATTTTATATTTACTGTGAAAAACACGGGTTTTTTCGTTAAAAACAGTGTTTAAATACACTTTTTAGGCCTAAATAGGCTGTTTTAATACATAAAATTCAATATTAGACCTAAAAAACACCTATGAGGTCTACTCACATACATACACAAAGACACTATCTTCTCCCAACACAATCCTACTCAAATTCCACAACAAACACACAACACCGCATAGCT
>JASAMX010004792.1:0-29530 GCA_030248175.1 Microlaimidae sp. YZB2_3 | reverse complement strand
TTATTCCCCTCTTTCGAGACCCTCTTCTTTCAATCTTTTGTTCCGAAAAAGATGTGGGCTTTTTCAACAGGGCAGAGCCCCCGCCCCACCTCTGATAAAAAAAACACCTTATCTCGAGCTAATTTTCAACGACGGTTCGTAGTTCAGGTTCGATCCGGATTCCTGATAAGTGAAAACAGTTGTTCGCTGTTTCAGAAGTGTAATCGCCGATTGTTTTTGCAATGAAACTAACTACGTAATAAATCTGAGAATTTAAAAGTGAAAGTAATTGAAAATTTAAAATTTGAGTAAAAGTAAAAGTAAAAATAATCCATAATCCGTTACTTTTATTAGTTTAAGTAAAAATAAAAGTAACTTTCTACAACAATACCAAAAACACACACTGTTAAAGCTTTGATAAATTCTAAAAATAAAAATAAAATTAATTAATTAATTACAAAAACAAAATAAATAAGAAAAATGTTAAAAACTTCTAAAAATATTAAAAGCAAACTAATCTCATTTAAAACACTAAGTATATTTTATTTAGCTACACCGCCCGTATGCAATGGCGGACAAACACCTTTTGGCAACTACTGCTACCAATATTTTAACACTTACGGTGTAAACTGGACGGACGCAGAGCAAAATTGTCAATCTCAGGGCGGTCATCTCGCTTCCATATGGAGCCAGGCGGAAAACAATTTTATATTCGGTTTGGTAAGGATGATAGCTGACTTAAATTCGGCCAGCCTTTAATTTCGGCCACCGGTTGTTATTTGCACAATGCGCAAAATTATGAAATGAATTGCGTTTTGCTATGAAGAATCACGACGCTTAATTCCATGTACACAAAAGTCTCGAGCAGATTTAAATATAATTTGTATATGACGTTGGTTAACAAACACGACCGTAACACACGAAAATAACATAAACCTAAAATAACATAAACATTAAAAAAAATTTTTTAAAAGATGGTTGGTTGTGCATATTATGTTTCTTCCTCATTTTTTCCGGTCTTATACAAATTACTTTCAATCTTCTCGAGACCTTTGTGTACATCGAATTAAGTGTCGTGATTCTTCATAGATAGATCGTTATGTCATCTATCCAGTCATACGCAGCTTATTTTATAACTTTACACATGGCAAAAATAACAGCCGGTGACGAAAATTTGGGCTGCCTAAAGTTAATTCAGTTACCCTATGTTTTTAGCAGGTAGTAAGTGCATTGTCAAGAATGCAAAAAAGTAAGAGAATGCCCGACTGTGTGCTGAACAGTTGTTCTAATATACTAGTTATGTGTTAACTATAACTAATCTACAGTGTAGATTTGTCATCGAATTGCGAAAAATCCGTTTGTTGAATAATTTAAAAGAGCGGTATTTTAAATGATACTGTCTACTTCTATTGAAATGAAAAAGTACCAACTGCGAGCGAAAGAGTATCAGAAGCTAGAAGCAAAAGCTAAATCTACAGTTTATTGAATAATATGATTTTTTCACATAATGTTTTCTACATAATTTTCCAGAGAATACACATGGAAACTATATCTTTATGATTTGCTTAAAATTTGTTTTATAAAATGTCTATCTACTTTGATGACTTCAAAATCAAGAAAAGTTAATTAATAGAACAACTGTAGGAAGAAGTTAAGTTTTAAAATTTTTAATGCGGCCATTGTTTTGACCTTGATCACAACCACATGTGTTTTGTCCTTATGTCATACTTTTAATCCAAATATATATGATATATCAAAAATAAGATTTTGACCGATTCGATCATGTATATGGTAGGGCTGATTGTACGGTATATGGTAGGGCTGATTGTCCATTTTACAATTTTCAAAATGAATTTATTTTTCCAAACTAAAGCGAATACATTAAAAACATTTACCTTTTATGATATTTTTGAATTAGATCTGCTCATAAAACTAAAGCTGTGCTATTTAAAAACCTTAAAACTGCAAATAACAATGATTAAAAAGAAAATTAACTTTTGCTAAACTTTATGTTTAAAAGTTAAAATAGGAAATCCGCAAAAATCAACGAAAATTTTAGCTCAGGCGTCCCGTTGTTGTTGGAGAGAATTCTGATCATTTCTTTTGCCACTTTCACGTATTTTTCATCCAAACAATGTTTTCGCAAATCTTTGATTGTTACATCTGCACCAGTTGTCTAAAATCAAATCAACTAAAGGTAGACCCAACGTGGCTGCAACAGTTGTTCGTTGAATTAAAAAATGCCCCCATTAATTAACCATTCAAATCACGAGAAGCTGACGTCACTTTATCAGCTAATTGTAGATTGGATTTCATACGGAGTTTTTGTTTGATAAAGTGACGTCAGATTCTCGTGATTTGAGTGGTTATTTAATGGGGGACATTTTTTAGTCTAGCGAACAACTGTTGCAGCCACGTTGGGTTTACCTTTATTAATAAAATTCAATAAAAGCGGTACGGGGTCTTTAGAGCCAGAAGCAGGGTAATTGCAACCATCGGAAATTTTTAGGAACTTGGAGCCAGAAACAATTGGAACTTGGAGCCTTTAAAAAAAATGGGTTGGGCTTAGATTTAGGCCTCGCTTAGGCTTAGGCAAATGTTTTAGGGGTTTTTATTTTAGGCTCCATGTTCCAAACTTACGGCTTCAAGTTCCTTATTTTTGGCTCAAAATTCCACCTCCAAGTTCCCTCCGCTTCATCGAACCTAAATCATAAGATCTTTTTTTTGCGAAAAATTAAGTTTTTTATATATTAAATTTGTAATAGTTTTGATTAATTATTATAAATAGTCAATTTTTAGCATGACGCAATCACATTATTAGCGGCTGAGTAGATTTAAATTTTAAAATCCAAATTGTTTTTTTTTTGAAAATGGTAAAAAAAATTGAATCCATTAAATATTATAATCTTTTACATCTATTTGATATTTTGGAGTAATTTTTATAAGTTACAGATGCAAAAAAAAATTTAAATTTCGCTTGGAAACAATAAAATAAACATTTGGTTTATGTGCAGAAATTTTATTTTTTAAAATTTTCTATTATAAAACTGTTTGCAGTTATAAAGTTATATAAAAAATCCTTGAGCGATTGCCTTTAGAGCTGACTCTTGGATCAAAGTAATGAACCCAGCAAAACATTTGCAAACAGAGTTTGCAAAAAACGTCTCAGCTGGCGGGGGCCTTAGAAAACTAAGGGTGCATCCCCATGGTTCACTACCGGATCTTTTAAGGTTAAATTCAGCTTTTGGCTAGGGAACTTTCACCCCGCACCCACAAAAGGTGGTACCTGGCGGATCCTTGAGCGATTGCCTTTAGAGCTGACTCTTGGATCAAAGTAATGAACCCAGCAAAACATTTGCAAACAGAGTTTGCAAAAAACGTCTCAGCTGGCGGGGCCCTTAGAAAACTAAGGGTGCATCCCCATGGTTCACTACCGGATCTTTTAAGGTTAAATTCACCTTTTGGCTGAATTCAGCCAAAAGCTGAATTTAACCTTATATAAAAAATATTTGCACTTTGTTCTTCGTTAGAAAGTTGACAGAAAAAATATTCTATTAAGTTATAAAAATATTTGCACTTCATTTTTCGTTAAAAAGTCGAGAGAAAAATTTGGTAGTTAACTAAAAATCTCCTAAAATCGATATTTTAAATTTTTTTCAAAACTTACCAAATTCTCTCTATGCAAAACGGTTTTAAGACGGCCAGTAAGCGCAAGCGGTTTTCCACAAACAAAAGTAAATGTAGCAACACAAAAAACAGTGAAAAACTTCATTTTAAATTTCAGATTATTTCAGTCAAATAAAAAAATAAGATATAAAGATATTCTAAAATACTAATGCGCTGATTTTGTGGTTGGGAACTGAAATTTGAAAAAGTGCGCTTTTTTAATCCTGTGAAAATTGCGTGAGCGACTTGTGTACTACCATATTGGATCCTACCTCTCTTGTTCTAGTCTGTTCCCGTGATTGCTTTTACCAAGGCGTGAAGAAGGTATGGCGAAAACAAAAATGATCATAAATCCGCTAAAATTAGTTTGACGTAATTTTTACAGTAGACCTAATATTTTTTTATGCCTTAATGTTTATGTATTTATGCTTAATGGTAATGTTTTCACAAAAAATATCAAAATCAAGGACAAACAGTTTGACTCCGCACCGCACCTTTTAATTGAAAGTTATACTCTGGTTTACTCAACTTAAGAAAACACTTTTGTATTTTAAGAGTTTTAGTGACTGTGCTCTAGACATTTTAGGGTAAGCCTTTAGGCTGGTTCATACTTATGACAAAACATTTTTTGGACAAAGTCCAAAGGACAATTTTAGAAAAGCCAAAACGTCCTTTGGACAAGCCAAAACGTTCTTTGGACTTTTTCCTTTGGACGAAGTATGAACGCTACTTAGAATTTATCCTTTGGACAAATTCCAAAGAACAAAATCCAAAAAGAAAAGTCCAAAAGACAAAAAGTGTGAACACGTTGTCCTTTGGATTTTGTCCTTTGGACTTTGTCTAAAGGACGTTTTTCCATAAGTATGAACCTTTTGTCTTAAGCCTAAATTTAGCCTATGCCTAAGCCTAAGCCAAGGAAAATTGGAGCCGTAAGTTGGAAATTTGGAACCGAAAGTAAAAATCGCTAAAACTTTTACCTAAACCTAAGCGAATCCTAAATCTAAGCCCAAACTAATCTTTGTTAAAGGCTCCAAGTTTTTATTGTTTGTGGCTCTAAGTTTCAAAAAATTTCTGATGGCTCCAAATTACCTACTTGTGACCTGTAAGAACGCCGTACCCTCTAGAAGAGCTTTAGTTAGTAAGTTAGCAATCAGAGCTATTTTATAAACTATTATAGACGTTTTATCTTCTATGTATTGTAGTTTCCACAGTTTGGTTGCTATTACGCGGTTTGGATTGGTTACAAGCAATCCTGCCCTGATACAAACGGGACGTATGTTATTTACTTGTTTTTTGTGAAATTTTATTTCCTTTCTAAATATTAGATTTAGTTTTGAGTTAACTAAAGCGCTTTTACAATATGAATAGTATATATTGTTATTATAGAGGGCTTTTCTTTTCTACAAAATAAGTTTTCTGCTCTCTTTTAGTAACTACAACATATAATTCACGTATTTTTTCTTTATTTTTATGCTACATATTTTTGGCTTAATTGTCTAATTAAACTAAAAATGTTGAATCAAAACGGGCGAGGTCGCGTTCACACCAACAATTTTCTGTTTCACTAAACTTTACGACGATTCTGACATTGACATTTTTATCCTTTAAACCAAAACAAAGCTAAAATAAGTAAAATACGCCAATGTACGAAGCTTGCTTATTTTTTGAATATTTTGATAACTTCAAATTATACCAGGCTCAAAAATTTGATGACATAGCTTTTTATCGCAAGACGTTTTTAAACAAAATTTTAAAATAAGCCACTAAATTAAATGGAAACTCCAGATAACCGCACATATGTGTTGTCTCTTTCATAATTCAAAAAAAAATTTTAAAATACTAACTTAATAGATGATAATAGTTTAAAAGTTTTGAACAATATCATCAAAAAAGTATCGTGGTTTTAAACTCTTTAAAGACAGTTATGCAATGTATTTCAGTTGCTAAAGAAGCGTTTCCCATGTGTTTAGATTTTTTCAAACAAAAAATTTTGCTTAGAGAATATTTTGCTTAGAGTTTTGAACCATATACGTGTTTTTCTTAAACTTGAATGCTGTGTATTAGCTTGGATTTATAAATTTTAGATGGACCGATGGAACCACACTTGATTATCAAAATTATGGCTATGACGTCGTCACTCCAGTGGGATGCACTATTTTTAACACTCCTGACGGATACCAGGGAGGTAAAAATATGTTCACATTTTTCTTGTACCAACCGAACAGTTTGAATCACCCGTAAAGAAATTTTACTATTGACACCTTATACTAATAGCTTAGAATAAATGGAATTTATTCAAATGGGTATTGAAAATATTTTGTGTTTTAAAATGGAAACTCACTTGATTGTCTAATATATGACTCTGACGTCGTCACGTTAGCGAGTTGCACTATTTTTAAGACTCTTGGTGGTTAGACAGTAGTAGTGTTATAAAAAGTTACTTTTACTTTTACTTAAACTAATAAAAGTAAGGGATTTTGGATTACTTTTACTTTTACTTTCACTCGACTTTTAAAATTTCACTTACTTTTACTTTTACTCTTACTTAAATTTTGAAATTTTAATTACTTTTACTTTTACTCCTACTCGGATGTTTCCCTGCAAATACTTAAATTAATTTAAGTATAATTTAAGTAATTTTAATGAGTAGATTCCTTATGAGCTTGTTGTAAAATGAGTGACTGAAGAAAATTTTAAAAGCCGCTAACACGCTAAACCATTTATTTTAACCAAAAAACTTATTAAACTGATAATTTATACATAAAATTAGCAAGAAACTTAGGAACAGAGCTCTGGAGCTTCAAAAACCGGTGTTTTGCTCCGTTTCAAAATTACTTTTATTATACTTTTACTCTTACTTTTACTTAAAAAAATAGGTCTTACTTTTACTTTTACTTTACTTAAATAAAATTTTGACCTTTACTTTTACTTTTACTTTACTTAAATTAAAAAATCATAAATTACTTTTACTCTTACTTTACTTAAATTAAAATTTTTCAAATTACTTTTACTTTTACTTAAAACAATCAAAAATCAATACTTTTAACAACACTAGACAGTAGCTACAGGCGGTGATCTTTGTTTTTGTTATATTCACTAATAGTACTTCAGAACTTACTTGATTAAACATCAGATTTTCACTTTTATACTATTATAGTATTAAATCTAGTAATAAATTACAAAATAAAACAATTGCACATGTAAACAACGTTTTCGTTTCAGGCTCCTGGCGTGTAGCATCATGTAGCAGTACTTATTTGTGTGGATATGTGTGCAAATATCCTCAAAAAGGGTTTACTCCTCCCACCCCTGCCACGATACCACCGCCCACGTGTAAGTTACAATTCGAAAACTTCTAATAAAGTTTGTTAAAAAATGATTGAGACTGAAAACGTTTTCAGAATAATGTATCTCGCTAATGGTACGTTTAATTAAGCTGATAGTTTTATCAAGCTTTATATAGCAAGAATGGAACGCTATACACTAATAAAACTTTTGTAGGAATCAACCCCACCGTTAGATAGATGCTTTCCTGAAATTTCTTATAAAATACTTAAAGTACTTATAAAAATATACACCATATGGTAATTTTGTTAATATTCCTTTTATCAAATATTTAAAACATAAATAACCGAAAATTAGATAAGATCAAATTATTTTTAAAACAAATTGATCTAACTGCTACCTTAGGTAATTTTTTGCAAAATTTGTTGTTGAAAATTGTTCCCAATACGAGGAGAACGTTAAATGTTTTAAGATACCCTTTTAAAGTGCAGGGCAATTAAAACCTACTCGTAGAAATGGATTTTAAAAGGATTTGATTTGATATCACCTCAATTTTAAAAGGATTTGAACTAATCCATTAACAAAAAACGGGTTTTTGCACCAAAATATTAGAAGGCAGTTGAAATTACAAAATTTTAGCTGTTAAACAGTTATGTTAAAATATTTCATAATAATAAAAATAAATAATAATATAACTTTATTTTAAAATATTCTCGTTTAAATGTAGCAACAAAAACATATGTTAAGAAAACAAAATTAGTTTAGATTATAATAATAATACCAAACAACACAAGAGTTAGTAGAATGGTGTTTCGTTTTTTACACTTAAAAAAGAGAAAATAAAATAAAGGGGAAAGTCACATAAGAGCCCTAAGGCTTCTAAATTATGTGCCTGTCAAATTTAGTATATTTTTTAAAATTAAGCTTTGCTGTTAGAGCTTTGAACAAAGATAGAGATGGAGCTATACGGGTCCGGCACAAAAGAGTCCCGGCACAAAAGAGTCCTGAAAAAAATTGCAGCTGGCACAAAAGAGTCCTGGCACAAAAGAGTCCCGGCACAAAAGAGTCCTGGAGAAAATGCGTTCATCTGCCCAAGCGCTGCGAGCCCTAAGGTCGGCACAAAAGAGTCCTGGCACAAAATCAATTTTTCACAGCTAACATACAATGTTCACACTTCAGCTTTCTTCCAGTTTTTTATTTGTTTTTTTAATTAGCCTCTTAAGAGGATGTGTGAAGAATTTCGCGGGTAAAAAATTTGTGTTTTCAAGTATTCTTATTATTTAGCTTTTAAAACGCTTGAAGCTTTGTAAAACGTTTAAAAAATAAGAAAAAAATCATTGTATTTGATTAAAACTTATTTGATTAGTCAATAATGACTCGTTAAGGCAACTACTGCACATAATAAATTAACCGTATAATTTTATGAAAATGCCCCCAGGTTTTAAGTTGTCGTTAAAATATTAGCGATCTTTCAGAAATTTTTTTAAATTTACAGAAACTTTTGAAATTCTTTTGAAGTCTAACGCAAACGTTATCACATACGAGACAATACATAGAATCGTTCTTTAGCTCAAAAAACGTAAAACCACATTAAAAAATCTGGGTAACTATATGGGTTTTTAACCACATTAAAAAAATCTGGGTAACTTTTCTCCAGCCCGCTAATGAAAGGATTGAAAACTGTAATTATTGGAATAAACATTTGTTTTCCCAAAAAAAAGTAGCAACTTTTAAAAAAATTTTTAGCTAAAAATCTTTTAAATTAACTGTTCGTCGTTATTTTGACAAAGAGTCACAATCAATATAAAATTAACGTGACTCCTTTTGTTTGGATTATTTATGTGTTAGAATATAAAAAGAGTCAAAGTTACGAGTATTTTACGACGCTTTTGACTCATTATGTCAGAGTAACAACGTGCTGAAATACGTAATAAACTGGAAGACAACTGAGGTGTGAACATTGCATAAGACCTGTGAAAAATTGATTTTATGCCAGGACTCTTTTGTGCCGACCTCAGCGCTTGAAGCGCTTGGGCGCATGAACGCATTTTTTTTCAGGACTCTTTTGTGCCGGGACTCTTTTGTGCCAGGACTCTTTTGTGCCGGCTGTGATTTTTTTCAGGACTCTTTTGTGCCAGGACTCTTTTGAAGGTGAGCCGAGCTATACACAAACAGACAAATTAGCAGACAAATTATTCCAAATGTCTATAATTCTATGCGCGTGGTTTAAATAGTTTTAATGGGATGATCATTATTTCTTTTAAAAGTTGCCCAAAAGAAAATTTTTGAAAAACTCAAATTATTAGATTTTGTTACAAAACTAAAAAACATATTAAAGTCCAGACGAATACGCCCTTCTTCTAACGACTGAACGTTAAGCAATTATAAGCAATTGGAATAGTTAGTATGAGGGCGTGAGGCCACACCTTGAGAAAAGTCTTTTGGTAAAATAGCGCTGCACACGTTCAAGTAAATCTATGTTTTTTAGTAAGTAAGGGGACCAAACAGGGCTACAGTACTCAAGAATAGGACGTGCAAAGGAAACATAGGATCTTAAAAGTGCTGTTTTGTTATTAGTTTTAAAACAACGAAAAAGCATATTTTATAATTTCATAAGCTCGTTTAGCAATTTCACTACAGTGTTTACTGGGTTTACAATCGTTTGATATGAGTACCCCAAGATTACGAGCAGAGCTACTTTCAGATAGTGTTTGATTTTCAACATAAATGTCTGATTTAGAATTTAGGAAGTTGTTTGATCAGAAGCAGTTGTTTTTTAAATTATAGGCAACAATCTATTTTTACGCGAATAAATAAACAAACTATATAATAATCTTACGCTAGAAATATCAAAAAAGTAATGTTACACTTTAAAATCATAGGGAAAATTATAAAATATACCAAATATATTTTTAAATAAAAATTTGGATTATATTACACTAGTTTTTTACTGTACTTGTTTCAGAACTTAATAAACGTAAATTTAGCCCTATGCGACCAAGACTGGTGTTTGTTTGGTGATTATTGTTATCGCAGCTTTCACGATCAAACTTATTGGTTAAAGGCTAGGTCTAACTGCGTAAAGACAGGAGGTGACTTGGTATCAATTCACAGCATTGAGGAAAACAACTTTACATATGATATGGTACGATAATAGTTAGTTAATTAGTTCTTTAAAAACCATCAAAGTTAAATTGAATTAGTAAGGACTATTGTCAAAAATGTCGAAAAGTATTGTTGTAAAATTGATTTTTTGATACCTAGTTAAAAAGTATTGTTTTTAATATAGCAAATTACAGTTCTATTGTATAAATCTGATATGATGCGAAATTGAAAAAAATATATCTGATTTTAGAAGGTTAATTTATTATAGATAAATGCTGGTTCTTCATACTTAGAAACACAGTTTTGGATTGGTTACAACGAATTGAATCATGGAAATATTTACACTAAATTTGGGTATATTTTTATTTGTTTCTAAGTCTTTAAAATAGTTTTAGTTTTGCGATGCAGAATTAAAAATAACATAAGCACAAAATAATGGTACTAATTTAAACACATCAGGGTGATTTTAAAGCCAAATTACAGTTTCTGAACTCTTTCAGCGCAAGAAATCTGCCGGTTTTGGCGGCCTACAGAAAGTTTGGATATCCACTTTCAGTTTCAAAACAAGAAGAATAGTTTTTCAAGTTTGATTGCGCCAATCATAGTATATTGTACTAAAGCCAAAAACAATCAATGCAATGCATTGATGCAAAGACTCAAGTATTCTATAAAAGCTGCCTAAAATTGAATAAAAGAACTAAAATTTTTTTACAATGGCTTTCACGTTGTAATCAAAACCTAGAAAATTCGAATGAAAGTAACATGCAACAAGAGTAAAAAAATGGTCAAAAAGTAAGGCTGGATTCATTTTGACGGCATGACAACACTACAGGTTCATATTGACTTGAAAAAATCTTTCGAAACATCCTTTGGTCAAAAACAAGGCATATAAAACAGCAAAAAAAACTGTGGAAACGCAGTCCGTTATGCAGTCTGCTTTAATTGTGAAAAACTTTAAATTCTCATTTCGCAGGCAAGGTGACACCAAAGCGGATGTTTATTAGGTACAAATACCTTAAAAATAGGTTTTGGTCTTAAAAAAACATACTAACGTCTCGTCAACCGAAACAAGTTTTAACAAAAGATCCAAAAACTTTTTTTTTCGTTCAAATTAAAAAAGTAAAAAACAAGTTTCAACCACAAAAATTTTTTAATTAACAACTGTTGTGTTTTTTAAAACTGCTTTATCTAGTGACAAGCTAAACCTTTTTGAAAAATTGCCTGCAGGCTTTTTTTAACAGAGCTACGCTTTGAAAAACAACAACTTTAAAAAGTCTATTTAGTTAAAAATATTGAATTTATAAAACTTATGTAGTGTATTTTTATAAAAAAAATTAGATGGTCAGACAGTTCTCCGGTTGATTTTCATCACTGGGCTCCTGGACAACCCGACCATAACAACAACTATAACGTGGAAAGCTGCACAGAAATGTTTAGCACACAAGCTTATCAAAAAACTTGGAGAGGTAATTACATACTTTTAAACCGTTCCGTTACCCGTTCAAGAAACTCACTTGATAATTTAAATATATAACACACTATTAAAAACTCAACTGGGAAAATTTAAAATTTACGTTTGGAAAACGTGTGCCTAAACTTAGACACCTAAATAATAAAACGAAATGAATGTCCCTGTCTCAGACGAAATAAAAATACAATACAATCAGAATAGATTACATTTATAGGTGGTTGGAATGATGCCAGATGCGAAGATGGACGCCCGTATATATGCAAAAAGCCAAAAAAGGGTTATAACGCACCGGTTTGGCCCACAGAACCTGACATCAGTGGCAATTGTTTGGCAGGCTGGGTATCTTTTGGTAAACTTATTTCAAACTTTAGATGTTTTAATTGTTTTGTGTGAACCTACAAATGTGAAAACACAAACAAAGTGAATTGTATCCATAAAAAATGCTTGAAAAAGGTTGAAATAACAGTTTCTGCTAAGTATAGTGCCTCAGTTACAGGGTGCGGAAGTTTCCCTCTGATGTTTTCTAAAGTTTTATTTAAAAATGTAGTCCTCTAAATGATCGGGTTTGTAATTAGCTATTTTTCACCGGTATGACCGGTGCTATTTCAACTGTGTCCTGTGTGACACAAACGCATATGTTTTTGTGTACTTCAATTCTGTTACTAAAGTATATTTATCTGTACAAACGATTTTAACTCAGTGTATACTTATATCATATTTGTTGTTATGCTTAACCAGTTCGCAACACAGCCCATTACTTATTTATATTTTTTGTAGAAAGGAGATGCTACAAATTCGTAGACACGCCCAGAAACTTTACCTTTGCCCAGGAATATTGCAGATCGGCAGCAAACTACACTCCCAGTGGCAACCTAGTTTCGATTAGAAATGTCTATGAGCAATGTAAGTTTTTAGACTTTGAAATACTCAACAGCAAGATACTAATTTTGAAAGTTTGGTATAACCTACTATGTAGTAAACATATTTCATCCATCGTGCACATTATGCGTAATTTCTTTCAGCAATTGCAACTTTATTTATTAATAGTTATTTCAAAATTTTTCTGTAGCTAAAAATTAAAACCTCACCTCATTCTTATCTTTTTCTCTTTTCAGACCATTTTTTCATGGAAACTTTATAGTGATACATTTTAGATAAATCAAAATTTAAATATTTTGAGAATAACCGAGATTGATTCTCCATAAAGCTTTTTCCAGATTTTGTGGAATCTTTACTAAAAGCTTATGAGCAAGACGCATGGATCGGAATATTTTTTATCGTATGGTCTCCACATTGGACAGATCAATCAATAGTTCAATACACAAACTGGGGAAGAAACTTTGGCGATGTGTATCATGTATAAATAAACATTTTGTTTACTATGATTGGTAAAAAGGTTAAGTGAACCGTATAAACAATTTGATGATTATATCTGGCCAATGTTATTTATAAATTATGTATGTTAATTATCATAGCTGGCAACTTATTAAAATTTCGTATAAAATCCTTAATTTTAAAATATACCAACTAAAATTTGTTTGCCATTGTAGATCAAGTTTTACACACAAGATATTTTATATTGGTCAATATTTTTAACATAAAAGTTTTATAATTTTAAATATAGAAATCACCGGCAGAAAAACAGCAAAAACTACGCTGCTGCAACCAAAATTTTATAATATGCTTAAAAACATACAACTTCTATGTAAAAAAAACGGGCCGATTATGCCATTATATGGGAATCGCTCAAGAATAACTTTTAGTTTTTAGAATCGTTCAAGATATGTAGCATTTGTCTTTCCTATTTCATGGTGAATTTTTAATTTAAAATTAAACAAATATAATGAAATGGGCAAAATCCTTTTCTATTCTTAAGGCCGGTTCATACTTATATAAAAACGTCCTTTCGACTTTGTCCAAAGGACGTTTTTACATAAGTATGAACCAGCATTTATAAGTGAATAGAGAATAGATCATAAATAATGGCATAAATCCAAAAAATCATCATTTTAATAGTGATGAACGATTTTAAAACAGATTATTGCGTCGTTTACTTTTTAAACAAGAGTACACCAGCAAGACGTATAGTAAGTATAGTTTCCCCCAGCAAATCAATTGCAGAGACTACACCTTTTCGTTATATTATATTATATTTTCGCCACTATCTACTATTATCAAAAATATATAATATACCAAAAAATGTGCAACTTCTATATAAAAAAGTAAGTAAAAGTAGGCCATTATAATGAGCCTCGCCATATAAATAGCACCCTCATTATAATGGCACAGTAGCCATTTTAATTCGGCGAATTAAAATGGCATACTCTCGATTTTAATTCGGCGAATTAAAATGGAAAGGAAGCCATTATAATAGCAATTTATTGATTTAATTTCACTTATATATACTCACAAGTGTAATATTACGCGGGCCGCATAACTTTTCCGGTGTTACAGTATTACACCGACACGGGGAAACTCATGCGGCCTGGACTGGACAGTATCACACTTGTGAGTGTATATAAGTGGCTATTATAATGGATTCCTCTCCATTTTAATTCGCGCGAATAAAAATAGCTACTATGCTACTATAATGGAGGGTGCCATTTAAATAGAGAGGCTCATTATAATGACACTCATTTTTTTATATAGGAGTTGCACATTTTTCGGCATATTATATATTTTTGCTACTACTATCAAAAATGCTACCTATCATTTAAAATCATCTGATTACGTTGGATCAATTAAGATTATTTTTATTACATGATTATTTCTTTTGAAGCATTGCATTTTTCTAAAACACACTTTTTTATATTAAAATTTAAAAACAAACTATAAATTTTGAAAATTAAAGAAAATTTGTTGAAAACCATTTTATTAAAAACAATTCTTGAATCTCACGTAAGCGAGGCTGAACTCGGTAAAATGTATTCGTACCTATTAATTTTCACTAATTTTTTGGTTGGAAAAAATGCGGCCACTAATTTTTTGGTCGCACAATAAAAGAGATCACTATACGTCAAATCAACTGCACGTTCGTCCAATACTATTTTTTACTGCTTTAAGGTGAGTAGCACTTTAACTAATTTAATTAAACCAACAGAATTTATTTTATAAAACAGTTTAGGGTTGTGCTTATGTCGGAGGTTCTGAAGCCATTGGCAAGTGGATGGGGGTCAATACTACTGGTTGTGACACCGTTGAAAAGTCTTTTATTTGCGTGCAGGATCAAGGTACATAGGCTTTCTTTACTTTAAGAAATTAGATTGTAAGAAATATAATTTTTGTCACTAATTTGGAAATTATTAAATTTTTATTTATAAAATAAAATTTTTCAATTACCTCGTGGAATTTTTTTAATTTTGTACAGTATAAAACCAATTTTGTGTTTTTTTAATCTTGCTGGTGTAAACTCTTGTTTAAAAAGTAAACGACGCAATAATCTGTTTTAAAATCGTTCATCACTATTAAAATGATGATTTTTTCGATTTATGCCATTGTTTATGATCTATTCTCTATTCACTTATAAGTGCTGGTTCATACTTATGTAAAAACGTCCTTTGGACTTTGTCCAAAGGACGTTTTTATATAAGTATGAACCGGCCTTAAGAATAGAAAAGGATTTTGCCCATTCCATTATATTTGTTTAATTTTAAATTAAAAATTCACCATGAAATAGGAAAGACAAATGCTACATATCTTGAACGATTCTAAAAACTAAAAGTTATTCTTGAGCGATTCCCATATAATGGCATAATCGGCCTGTTTTTTTTACATAGAAGTTGTATGTTTTTAAGCATATTATAAAATTTTGGTTGCAGCAGCGTAGTTTTTGCTGTTTTTCTGCCGGTGATTTCTATATTTAAAATTATAAAACTTTTATGTTAAAAATATTGACCAATATAAAGTGTCTTGTGTGTAAAACTTGATCTACAATGGCAAACAAATTTTAGTTGGTATATTTTAAAATTAGGGATTTTATACGAAATTTTAATAAGTTGCCAGCTATGATAATTAACATACATAATTTATAAATAACATTGGCCAGATATAATCATCAAAATCGTCATACGGTTCACTTAACCTTTTTACCAATCTATATAGTAAACAAAATGTTTATTTATACATGATACACATCGCCAAAGTTTCTTCCCCAGTTTGTGTATTGAACTATTTTATTGATCTGTCCAATGTGGAGACCATACGATAAAAAATATTCCGATCCATGCGTCTTGCTCATAAGCTTTTAGTAAAGATTTCACAAAAATTGGAAAAAGCTTTATGGAGAATCAATCTCGCTTATTCTCAAAATATTTAAATTTTCTGATTTATCTAAAATGTATCACTAGAAAACTTCCACTTAAACAAAGGTATGAAAAAAGTAACAAGATAAGAATGAGGTGAGGTTTTAATTTTCAGCTACAGAAAAATTTTGAAATAACTATTAATAAATAAAGTTGCACTTGCTGAAAGAAATTACGCATAATGTGCACGTTGGATGAAAAATGTTTACTACATAGTAAGTTATACCAAACTTTCAAAATTAGTATCTTGCTGTTGAGTATTTCAAAGTCTAAAAACTTACATTGCTCATAGACATTTCTAATCGAAACTAGGTTGCCACTGGGAGTGTAGTTTGCTGCCGATCTGCAATGTTCCTGGGCAAAGAAAAAGTTTCTGGGCGTGTCTACGAATTTGTAGCATCTCCTTTCTACAAAAAATATAAATAAGTAATGGGCTGTGTTGCGAACTGGTTAAGCATAACAACAAATATGATATAAGTATACACTGAGTTAAAATCGTTTGTACAGATAAATATACTTTAGTAACAGAATTGAAGTACACAAAAACGTATGCGTTTGTGTCACACAGGACACAGTTGAAATAGCACCGGTCATACCGGTGAAAAATAGCTAATTACAAACCCGATCATTTAGAGGACTACATTTTTAAATAAAACTTTAGAAAACATCAGAGGGAAACTTCCGCACCCTGTAACTGAGGCACTATACTTAGCAGAAACTGTTATACAAAGCCTGACCTTTTCAATCTTTTTCAAGCATTTTTTATGGATACAACGATCTTTCACTTTGTTTGTGTTTTCACATTTGTAGGTTCGCACAAAGCAGTTAAAACATCTAAAGTTCGAAATAAGTTTACCAAAAGGTACCCAGCCTGCCAAACAATTGCCACTGATGTCAGGTTCTGTGGGCCAAACCGGTGCCTTATAACCCTTTTTTGGCTTTTTGCATATATACGGGCGTCCATCTTCGCATCTGGCATCATTCCAACCACCTATAAATGTAATCTATTCTTATTGTATTGTATTTTTATTTCGTCCTTCGACAGGGACATTCATTTCGTTTTATGATTTAGGTGTCTAAAAGTTTAGTTACATGTCGTCCAAAGTTAGACCTCCACACTCTTTCCCAGTTGAGTTTTTAATAGTGTGTTATATATTTAAATTATCAAGTGAGTTTCTTGAACGGGTAACTTAAACGGTTTTAAAAGTATGAAATCACCTTTCTAAGTTTTTGATAAGCTTGTGTGCTAAACATTTCTGTGCAGCTTTCCACGTTATAGTTGTTGTTATGGTCGGGTACCTGTTCAGGAGCCCAGTGACGAAATCAACCGGGAGAACTGTCTGACCATCTAATTTTTTTCTATAAAAATACACTACATAAGTTTTATAAATTCATATTTTTAACTAAATATAGTTTTAAAGTTGTTGTTTTTCAAAGCGTAGCTCTGTTAAAAAAAGCCTGCAGGCAATTTTTCAAAAAGGTTTAGCTTGTCACTAGATAAAGCAGTTTTAAAAAACACAACAGTTGTTAATTAAAAAATTTTTGTGGTTGAAACTTGTTTTTTACTTTTTTAATTTGAAGAAAAAAAAAGTTTTTGGATCTTTTGTTAAAACTTGTTTCGGTTGACGAGACGTTAGTATGTTTTTTTAAGACCAAAACCTATTTTTAAGGTAATTGTACCTAATAAACATCCGCTTTGGTGTCACCTTGCCTGCGAAATGAGAATTTAAAGTTTTTCACAATTAAAGCAGACTGCATAACGGACTGCGTTTCCACAGTTTTTTTTGCTGTTTTATATGCCTTGTTTTTGACCAAAGGATGTTTCGGAAAGATTTTTTCAAGTCAATATGAACCTGTAGTGTTGTCATGCCGTCAAAATGAATCCAGCCTTACTTTTTGACCATTTTTTTACTCTATCTTGAATGTTACTTTCATTCGAATTTTCTAGGTTTTGATTACAACGTGAAAGCCATTGTAAAAAAATTTTTAGTTCTTTTATTCAATTTTAGGCAGCTTTTATAGAATACTTGAGTCTTTGGATCAATGCATTGCATTGATTGTTTTTGGCTTTAGTACAATATACTATGATTGGCGCAATCAAACTTGAAAAACTATTCTTCTTGTTTTGAAACTGAAAGTGGATATCCAAACTTTCTGTAGGCCGCCAAAACCGGTAGATTTCTTGCGCTGAAAGAGTTCAGAAACTGTAATTTGGCTTTAAAATCACCCTGATGTGTTTAAATTAGTTTACCATTATTTTGTGCTTATGTTATTTTTAATTCTGCATCGCAAAACTAAAACTATTTTAAAGACTTAGAAACAAATAAAAATATACCCAAATTTAGTGTAAATATTTCCATGATTCCAATTCGTTGTAACCAATCCAAAACTGTGTTTCTAAGTATGAAGAACCAGCATTTATCTATAATAAATTAACCTTCTAAAATCAGATATATTTTTTTCAATTTCGCATCATATCAGATTTATACAATAGAACTGTAATTTGCTATATTAAAAACAATACTTTTTAACTAGGTATCAAAAAATCAATTTTACAACAATACTTTTCGACATTTTTGACAATAGTCCTTACTAATTCAATTTAACTTTGATGGTTTTTAAAGAACTAATTAACTAACTATTACCGTACCATATCATATGTAAAGTTGTTTTCCTCAATGCTGTGAATTGATACCAAGTCACCTCCTGTCTTTACGAAATTAGACCTAGCCTTTAACCAATAAGTTTGATCGTGAAAGCTGCGATAACAATAATCACCAAACAAACACCAGTCTTGGTCGCATAGGGCTAAATTTACGTTTATTAAGTTCTGAAACAAGTACAGTAAAAAACTAGTGTAATATAATCAAAATTTTTATTTAAAAATATATGTGGTATATTTTCTAATTTTCCCTATGATTTTAAAGTGTAACATTACTTTTTTGATATTTCTAGCGTAAGATTATTATATAGTTTGTTTATTTATTCGCGTAAAAATAGATTGTTGCCTATAATTTAAAAAACAACTGCTTCTGATCAAACAACTTCCTAAATTCTAAATGAGACATTTATGTTGAAAATCAAACACTAACTGAAAGTAGCTCTGCTCGTAATCTTGGGGTACTCATATCAAACGATTGTAAACCCAGTAAACACTGTAGTGAAATTGCTAAACGAGCTTATGAAATTATAAAATATGCTTTTTCGTTGTTTTAAAACTAATAACAAAACAGCACTTTTAAGATCCTATGTTTCCTTTGCACGTCCTATTCTTGAGTACTGTAGCCCTGTTTGGTCCCCTTACTTACTAAAAAACATAGATTTACTTGAACGTGTGCAGCGCTATTTTACCAAAAGACTTTTCTCAAGGTGTGGCCTCACGCCCTCATACTAACTATTCCAATTGCTTATAATTGCTTAACGTTCAGTCGTTAGAAGAAGGGCGTATTCGTCTGGACTTTAATATGTTTTTTAGTTTTGTAACAAAATCTAATAATTTGAGTTTTTCAAAATTTTTCTTTTGGGCAACTTTTAAAAGAAATAATGATCATCCCATTAAAACTATTTAAACCACGCGCATAGAATTATAGACATTTGGAATAATTTGTCTGCTAATTTGTCTGTTTGTGTATAGCTCGGCTCACCTTCAAAAGAGTCCTGGCACAAAAGAGTCCTGAAAAAAATCACAGCCGGCACAAAAAAGTCCTGGCACAAAAGAGTCCCGGCACAAAAAAGTCCTGAAAAAAAATGCGTTCATGCGCCCAAGCGCTTCAAGTGCTGAGGTCGGCACAAAAGAGTCCTGGCATAAAATCAATTTTTCACAGGTCTTATGCAATGTTCACACCTCAGTTGTCTTCCAGTTTATTACGTATTTCAACAGTCGTTACTCTGACATAATGAGTCAAAAGCGTCGTGAAATACTCGTAACTTTGACTCTTTTTATATTCTAACACATAAATAATCCAAACAAAAGGAGTCACGTTAATTTTATATTGATTGTGACTCTTTGTGAAAATAACGACGAACAGTTAATTTAAAAGATTTTTAGCTAAAAATGTTTTTAAAAGTCGCTACTTTTTTTGGGAAAACAAATGTTTATTCCAATAATTACAGTTTTCAATCCTTTCATTAGCGGGCTGGAGAAAAGTTACCCAGATTTTTTAATGTGGTTAAAAACCCATATAGTTACCCAGATTTTTTAATGTGGTTTTACGTTTTTTGAGCTAAAGAACGATTCTATGTATTGTCTCGTATGTGATAACGTTTGCGTTAATTTCAAAAGTTTCTGTAAATTTAAGAAAATTTCTAAAAGATCTCTATTATTTTAATGACAACTTAAAACCTGGGGGCATTTTCATAAAATTATACGCTTAATTAATTATGCGCAGTAGTTGCCTTAACGAGTCATTATTGACTAATCAAAGAAGTTTGAATCAAATACAATGATTTTTTTCTTATTTTTTAAACGTTTTACAAAGCTTCAAGCGTTTTAAAAGCTACATAATAAGAATACTTGAAAACACAAATTTTTTACCCCCGAAATTCTTCACACATCCTCTTAAGAGGCTAATTAAAAAAAAACAACTAACAAACTGGAAGAAAGCTGAAGTGTGAACAGTGTATGTTAGCTGTAAAAATTGATTTTGTGCCAGGACTCTTTTGTGTTGACCTTAGGGCTCGCAGCGCTTGGGCAGATGAACGCATTTTCTCCCAGGACTCTTTTGTGCCGGGACTCTTTTTGTGCCAGGACTCTTTTGTGCCAGCTGCAATTTTTTTAGGACTCCTTTGTGCGGGACTCTTTTGAAGGTGAGCCGAGCTATACACCGAACCGACGAATTAGCAGACAAATTATTCCAAATGTCTATAATTCTATGCGCGTGGTTTAAATAGTTTTAATGGGATGATCATTATTCTTTTAAAAAGTTGCCCAAAAGAAAAATTTTGAAAATTCAAATTGTAGATTTTTGTTACAAAACTAAAAAACATATTAAATTCCAGAGCGAATACGCCCCTTTCTTCTAACGACTGAACGTTTAGCAATTTATTAACAATTGGAATCATAGTATGAGGGCGTGAGGCCACACCTTGCAAAGTCTTTTGGTAAAATAGCGCTGCACACGTTCAAGTAAATCTATGTTTTTTCAGAAGTAAAGGGACCAAACAGGGCTACAAGTACTAAAGAATAGGACGTGCAAAGGAAAACATAGGATCTTAAAAGTGCTGTTTTGTTATTAGTTTTGGAACAAACGAAAAAGCATATTTTAATTTTAATAATAACTCGTTTAGCAGTTTCACTTACAGTGTTTACTGGGTTTACAATCGTTTGATATGAGTACCCCAGAGATTACGAGCAATGTAACTACTTTCAAGTTAGTGTTTGATTTTCAACATAAGTGTCTCATTTGGAATTTAGGAAGTTGTTTGATCAGAAGCAGTTGTTTTTTAAATTATAGGCAACAATCTATTTTTTTACGCGAATAAATAAACAAACTACTATAATAATCTTAGCTCAGTAATATCGAAAAAGTAATGTTACACTTTTTAAAATCATAGGGAAAATTATAAATATACCAAATATATTTTTAATAAAAATTTTGATTATATTACACTAGTTTTTTACTGTACTTGTTTCAGAACTTAATAAACGTAAATTTAAGCCCTATGCGACCAATATTTTTGTTTGGTGATTATTGTTATCGCAGCTTTCACGATCAAACTTATTGGTTAAAGGCTAGGTCTAACTGCGTAAAGACAGGGAGATTGACTCATTATCAATTCACAGCATTGAGGAAAACAACTTTACATATGATATGGTACAGTAATAGTTAGTTAATTAAGTTCTTTTAAAAACCATCAAAGTTAAATTGATACAGTAGAAGAGGACTATTGTCAAAAATGTCAAAAAGTATTGTTGTAAAATTGATTTTTTGATACCTAGTTAAAAAAGTATTGTTTTTAATATAGCAAATTACAGTTCTATTGTATAAATCTGATATGATGCGAAATTGAAAAAATATATCTGATTTAGAAGGTTAATTTATTATAGATAAATATCATTTCTTTGCCATACTTAGAAACACAGTTTTGATTGCTACAACGAGAAATTGAATCATGGAAATATTTACACTATTAGGGGGTATATTTTTATTTGTTCTAAGTCTTTAAATAGTTTTATTTTGCGATGCAGAATTAAAAAATAACATAAGCACAAGCAATACATTATGTACTATGTAGTGTACTTCGTTCAGTTACGTATTGCTCTAAATGTGTTAAACCAAAATTGTATAAAAATTATTTATCTTAAACGAAAACACTTTTAGTAGAACAAAATAAGATGTAGCTTTGATTTGTATCAAGCGCAAAGACATGTGTAAAAAATAAAAAACAATGTCAGCCGCAAACAGTTTTGTAACTTCCCTTTGTACGTTTTGGTTTAATTTGGACATAATAATGATAAACCTATGCTCTTCTGACATAAATTTTTGACAATCCCAAAAGCGCTTCTTTTCCTATTATTAAACTTTTTTTACAAAAAGAATAAAACCCCTACTGATTTAAATATTATTTTTATACATTAGTTTATTAGTTCAAAAATTAAGACTATTAACTTACCAGTTAATTTATGTGCTAGTTGTAAATTTGCATACTAGCACAACTTCAGATTATCTTAGTGATAGTCCTTGGAATTTTTGCTGCATATTTTTTTATCAAAAGAAAACAAAAGGCTAAAAAAGAGGTAAGGCAAAAAACAAAAGTATTTTCATCAAAACTTGAGCTAATTAAAAATTTAAAACTGCAGTTTATGCAGTTTGCATAATGAGTTTCTCTTACTAAGATTGGGTCCAGTATTGATTTGTCCGCCCAAGATCTAGAGATAAAAATAAAATCATACTTATTTTAATGCAGAAATGATTTTAAAAGAGGGAGTCTATTCTTTATACTACTTGCATTGAAGTGTATTCATTCTAGGCCCGTGCATGTCACTCATATTTGGTTTCATGTCACTCATATTTGGTTTTTGAGTTTAGTCAGTTAAAGCAAAAATATATAATAAAAGAAAAATGAGACACTTAGAACAAACTGCTTGTAAAAAAAGGTCCCATTTAAATGGGACCTGGTCCCATTTAAATGGGACCTTTTGATTTTGGTCCCATTTAAATGGGATCCCATTTAAATAAGTCCCATTTAAATGGGATCCCATTTAAATGGGATCCCATTTAAATAGGTCCCATTTAAATGGGACTTATTTAAATGGGATCCCATTTAAATGGGATCCCATTTAAATGGGACCTATTTAAATGGGATCCCATTTAAATGGGATCCCATTTAAATGGGACCTATTTAAATGGGATCCCATTCAAATGGGATCCCATTTAAATGGGACCTATTTAAATGGGATCCCATTTAAATGGGATCCCATTTAAATGGGACCTATTTAAATGGGATCCCATTTAAATGGGATCCCATTTAAATGGGATCCCATTTAAATGGGATCCCATTTAAATGGGACCTATGAATAAAAAAAATTGCAACAATTTTTTTTATAAATAAATACGCATCATTTTATATTGTTTTTTATTTGAGCGGCGGACCGACGTGCGTAATTAAAAAATTTAAAAAGAAATTATTAACGCATCATTTTTAATTGTTTTCGCGTGAGCGGCGGTCCGATATGCGTAATTAATTTTTTTTTTAATTTCGCACTATATTTATTTATTTTGTTTTTGCCAAAGCAACAGTAAAATATCAAAATAAAGTTTTTTATTGTTTGTTTAATATAAGAAAAATAAAAAATTATATGGTTTTGTAAGCGCGATGGTTTTTACAATTATAATTAGATATTAAATTAATAATGTTTTTGTTTTCGAGCATAATATGATTTTTGTTGATTAAATATTTTTTTGTTTTTAGTTGGAAATATTATTTGTTTTTATAATCTCGCGATCATCAAAGTTATTTTACAGTTTCATCATTCATCTTTTTTTTTAAATATTTATATTTATTTTGCTTTATAATCGTGTGTTTATTTATTATCAATAGAAAAAAATGTCTATTTATCAGAATTAACTTTTTAGCTCGATTTATGATTTTGAAGTTATACAACATTTTCCTATTTTTTTACATATTTAAAATATTTTTAAAATTTGACGATAAATATTACTGCTGATTTTTTAAAACAACATATAAAAAACCAGTATAATGAAAAAAAAACAAAATTTTTGTGTATAATTTGGCTAATACTTTAGTGCCCCAAGTTGTGGAACAAATAATAAACGAATAAGTCTGTATCAAGTAATTGTAGTTTAAATGAGTATTTTCCTTTTAATTTATATTTTACAACACTACGTCTAAATACTACTTTTCACTTTTAAATCTAAAAGGAGTATTTGCAATTTTATTCTTTTTTTTAAACTAAGCATACTTCAAATTTTTGTTACACTAAAATTGGGTTAAAAAGGATTGCGACTGAAAAAAACTTTAAGGTTACGCTAACGGTAGGCTGATTTATACAAAAAGTTTATTAATGCAAAAAATTTAATGTTTCGTACTTTGATATAATTTTTGGTTAAATTTACACCTACAAATAAACAAATAAGTTTTTTTTAAATTTTTCTTTAAATCATTTTTAGCAAACTAATTTTTGCAAAACAAAACTTCAATTTTTTTAATAACTTATATTTTGTGAACACACGAAAATTTGAAAAAAAAATCAGCGTTCTATTTAATTTTTAAAAATTATATTAGCACTGATATTTAAATGGTTTTTTAAATTTAAATTTTTCATAAAAAGTAATTATATTGTTTTTTTAACACAACCCTATTTTATAGCTGACGAATATTGAAACATATTGTGATCTAGTTTCGTGAAAAAGATTTTTTTAGTTTTTCTCTAAATACTGTATTGTTTACTGTAAAAATATCATTTAAATAGACCCAGCCCCTTAAAAAAACTTACAATTTTAATAATCACCTTATTGCAAATGTTAATCTTACCCCTGAGTGTCGAAAAAAGTATTAAAAAAATAGAATAGAAAAATTAAAAGTTATGTTCCGCGCTTTTAAAACAATTATTTCTTAGTTTTTCGATAAAAAAATAAAAAATCTGAAAGTCACGTTGATCGTGAAAAGGTTATAGAAAATCCACAATTTTTCTTTTAAGGAATTAACAAAATCAAAAAAAAAAAACAGTTTGCAATTAATGTTCGGTTTTTTAAAACATTCCTAAGTTGTGCAATACTTTTAAAAAGTATTTTAAAAATTAAAAATCCTATTTTTTAACATCGGCACAAACAAAGCTAAACATTAACTGCAAAAGGTTTTTACAGTGATTGTTGAATGTTTTAAAAACTGCTAAAAAAGCCAGGATAATTTCACTTCAAGCGTATTTTTAAACAAACCAACATTTATTCCATGAAGAAGGAGACGTAGGTGAATTTTTAGAGTTCATTCCGCTGTCGCAGGGAATGCAAATGGACAAATTATTTTGGTGGCAACTCTACAATTAAGAATATCACTACTTTGACTATAATACATAAGAATATGAACATAGGTAAAATTTTGCGCTTTTCAAAAATTGTTATGAGCATAATTTTTTCTCACTACGATTCATATTCTACAATATTGATAAAATTGCTAATATTGATAATAAATTTTAGATAACAGAATAAATGTACGTTAAACTGGAAGACATTAAGCGCTCATCTTTGGTTTTAAAATTAACGAAAATATCAACAGACGTTTTTTCTAACGTAATTCACAATCAACAACTACAAAACTTTAGAGAACGAAAAGATTTGATTGCTGAAATATCTTTATCAGGACAATTCGTAATTTTAGTAAAAAGGTTGAAAACAAAAATTGCCAGTTTATATTTGGATTCATTCTGTTATCATCCCAAAAATCGGCATTTAAAATTCCAAAAATTATGGAGCGATTATATAGGTACATTTATATGAAAACATATAAATAATCACACACTACAATTTGGTATGTTATTAACTTAAATAGGGTTGTAAATTAAAAAAAAATTTCCACTTAATCAAATTTTAAAAAAAACGTTTAACCCAGTTCAATTTTTGATTACAATATGAACCAATTTTTAGCAATTAGTGGTTGTTTGCACTGAATACCCAATTTTTAGCATTGAATTTGACGTAGCTAAAAGCAGAAATATAACAAAAAGTAGTATCAGTTTTGTTTTGATATTTTAGCCAATTGAAACATTTTTAGTTAAGGTTAATAGTTTTTCTTTAAAAAACTGTACATATTGACATTAAAAAAATAATACACAGAAGCGTTGTTTAAACTGTTTTTGGGAAAGTTTAAATATTATATTTTTTTGTTGTTTTAAAAACGTTAAAACAATCCTCCACTTCAAAATGCGGTAGAAAACCAAAATTTTAGTCTGAAAACTTATAATTTACAGTAAACACTAACAAAAAAAATTACCTTGAAATATTCGTGTTTTTTGCTTAAATATTTTTAACTGATCAAGAGACATAATCTTTTGAAAACTATTTTTAAAAAATACTATGGCACTTTGTATTTAAACAAATACCCATTCATAGCATAATAAACCTTTGTAGAAAAATAAATTAACTACGGAAAAAAATAAATTGATTCAAAAAACGGGTGACTTTTTATCTTTATTTCGATCTAATTGTAAGTTTTAAAAAATTATTTATTAACATAATAAGATTGGGTCCACAATACAAGGAGCGTTGCCAAAAATTTGCCCTGCGCAAAAGCACTAACTCCTGACATTAGAGTTTATTAGTTTAAAACTAAAGTTATATTGTTGCAAAACAGAGCGCAGGGGCAGTAAAATTTGATACACAAAAATTTTCAATATCTCAAGATTATATTCGAACTAATCTAATTACCTCTCAAAACCTCATTAAACTATTTACTGACAGTTAATCGTTTACTCGACAACTAACAAAACAAAACAAAACAAAACAAAACTTTTTACTGGTTTTTAGCTCAAATGTTTATTCTTTCTAAGATTTAATGAAAATTCTCAAAATTTAGTAAAATTTTAGTTTTAATTTAAAATGGAAGATTTTATCAAAAAGTATTTCTAGAGATATTAGTTTTAATAATAAAGAAACCCGCAATTAATAATCCCACATATATGCTCTGAAGACTACAAAACGCAAAGCCAACTGCCAAATTTAATTGATCTTTGAGCAAATACTTTATTTAAGTCGTCAGCAGTAATTTTACATAAGTTTTATTTTAAAATTAATAAAACGTAATTCTATAATTTCTGTTTTGGCAGAATTTTAAATAAAATAGGCGCACTATAAAATATTTCTATAAAATATTTGTAATACTTCCCTATTGGTTTTCCTTTTTCCACGCTTTACAAAACATGAGGTACGTAATCGCAGGTTTCTTTAATGAAACACTAATATTTAGCCAAATACTTTTTGCAATTAACAATCAGGTTGTAAAAAAACATCTTAAGAAACGTTTTCTCCTTTATAATTCAGTAACAAAGTAAACGTAGTAAAAAAATAGCTTAGCAAAGAACGGCCTTGAAAAACATTATATGGCCATTTTACAAGGTTATATCTCTTTAAATTTTAATGACATTTTAACAGAAAAAAATTAAAAGGTTTAGAGGCACAGAGTAGGGTTTTTCTAAATAACCATTGAAATTTAAGAAATTAATTTCAAGAAAAGTTTTTTTAGTTGGTACCTTAAAAGTGTTTACATAAAATATAATGATTTTGTAAATTTTAAATAACTTACCGGTGTTTTTTCCCTCATTTCATGTACCTATATAAATAGCTGACATTTTACTTCACAATAAGGATTTACCACAACTTTTAAATCCGGAATTGATAAACAATGCAAATCGTTTTTCTATTGTACATTTAATCGCTAAATGTACATTTGATAAGAGTATGGAAATTTTAAAACATTCACTTTATTCCGAAAATGATTTGAAGCCTCATAAAATAAAAAAGGAAAACAAACAAGGACTTTTGCTTCTGGGAGGAGGGGCACTTTGCTTAACTATAAAAAAATTCCTTCGGATATTTAAACGTACAAAAAACACAAAATATCGAATTCTTATGCGTATTGCTACACTGATTAAAATGAATGAGAACGATAAAAAACAGATTTACGGAGAAGATTCCACTCGAATTAAATATCTATATTTATATCATCGGGACAAAGGATACTTGTACGTTCCAAAAATTGGTTTTATTAAATTTTTAAAAAAATTAAATAAATGCATCGTCATTAATATGGATGGGAACATTTATAAAAAAGTGGGTAAAACCGTAATTTCAAAAACCAAAGAAAAAGTCAACAACCATCGTAACAAACTTTGGAAATATTTCTACACAGCTGCAAAACCATTTATAAAATCTTTGGACACAAAAAATAAGCTTTCATTTTCATCCATTCAACAAAAATACACCTTGCTTCGTGAATTTTTCAACACTTGGCTCGAAAAAATATTAAATGCACGCGTGAATGCTTCTTTGATAGCCTATCTTAACGATGAAACGGAAAGAAAACGAAGTTTTCCCCATAGTGGATTTTTATTAAGAGATAAACTACTACATATTGCTAATTGTAAATAAATGGTATTACTATCAATCGATAAAAAATCAAATAAATAAGATGTTATTAAAAATGATCTTCATTGCAAAATAACTAACGAATTTGCAAATTAAAAAGCTATAAGACACTTTTATTAAATTCACTATCTATAAAAACGTTATTTATCATGTTACGCATCTATAATGACTACAAAATGTGTAGATAAAAGCAGTTAAAAATTGTGTTTACAACTTTTTCAAAAAATATTATTTTTATTAAATTATTTTAAACTTAAATATTAAACTATTATTAAACTATTATACGATAGGGATTTATAAGAATTGCCCAGCTGGCGCCGGTCCGCTAAAGTTCAAAATTATGTACTACGTTAGCACTTTGTTTATGACTCTTGATAATGTTTTAATTTTTGTTTTTTTTTAAAAAAAATTTTAGTAATTTTTTTTAAAATATGATAGATGTAGGATAAATATTTAATCAATTTTGTGTATATTTGTTTGAGATAAAAGCTAATAAAATTTAACAGCTAGTTAGAAATTTATCCTACGGGTTATCACTGTATTAGCTTGTATTTAAAACAAATAGACATAATATTAATTAAATTAACTTTGAAAACGTTATAACAAGAATGCATAAGAGATAGAAAATGTCTAAATGTGTGTGAACAATTGTTGTAATTGTATATTTAGTAATCCACCTTTATATTTTTGATCATATAGGAAAAAATAGAGAACGCAAAATTCGTGGATAACCTCTTCTGCATAATACTGTCGCATAATTCAAATTATTTCAAATAATACACGTTTCAACAGAAGAGTATATATGTCGGATGTAAAAAAAAATCCTATACTATTTCACAACATTACGCAGAAAAAAACACCATCTGAGAATTTTACTTTCGCAGTTTTTGATTTGCAAACTAAAAACCTCTGAATGGAAAGTTCAAAGAGAAACATTTACTACATACTACTGTCAAATAATTTAAATTATTTGAAATATTTCATTTTAACATGTAAAATAATTTATGCGTTGAATTCAACAAAAAAATTTGAATATTTGACAACATAAAAAAATCCCATCAAAGAATTTTACGTGTGTAGTTTTTTTTTGCCAACTTGTTGTTATCACGTGGAATAATCAACAG
>JASAMX010004791.1:0-68212 GCA_030248175.1 Microlaimidae sp. YZB2_3 | reverse complement strand
TTTTATTTTAAGGCGCTAAAATACACTAGAAATTTTAATTCCAGATGATAATTAAAACAAAATTTAAGGTTTTTTTATTCCTATCCACTTAAAACATGTGTTTAAAACGTTAATAAAAGGTTAATAGTGTTTTAGTAGTTTTATTTAACATGTATTCCTTAACTATTGAGCGGCAAAATCGATTTGAAATTGATAAACTGAGATAAATTATCAATTTTAACTACCCGCGAAGCGGGGAAAATTTGGTTTTTTGACTATTAATATGCTTTTGGAAGGCATCAGGAAAGTTTCTGTATTAATATTTAAGAAAAAAAATTTTCTCTCCCAAAATTCAAAAAACGTAAGGGTCCCCCCCCTTACGAAAAATCCGGCTTCGCCGTATTTCGGGGGGTGGGGGTAGCCGCCCCCCCGCCCCCCCCCCCCTGGGCACGCCACTGGACTGGCGGACAGGGGACTATCTTTGAAAGGTTATTATCTCCATAAACCTAGGGTAGAATATGTACGGGACATATATGGGGTTATAGCTCAGACTCCATTTATTTTTTTAAATGGTCCAGACCTGTGCACGGTCTGAAAATGCCCCCTGTTTTATTGGAGGATTTGCCCCCCCCCGTTTTATTGCCCCCCCCCCTGCCAAAAAATGAAAAAGTACCCTAAAATTATGACGCCATTTTTGACCTATGATGACGCCATCATCACAAATTTTTTGCAGTTTTTAGCCTATTTCAATGTTTTTAAGCTATTTTAGACCTATTTTTACCTTATTTTCGCTTTTTTTGTCCCTTTTTTTCACTTTTCCCTCCTTTTTTCTCTTTTTTTTATCTTTTTTTTCTTTCCCCCCTGCTTGCCCCCCCGTTTTATTTCCTCTCCTTTTTCAAAAAAGTTGCCCCCCGTGCCCCCCGTTTTGGAATGCCCCAAATAAAACCCCTGGGGGCAGTGCACAGGTCCGCCCCTAAATTCCCACCTCCCTGCCCACCTATGCCCACGTCTTCCCTTAGATCGGTACAATAAAAAGAAAGCGGTGGGGGCCGTAGATAAACACGGTCATCAAAGCTAGGGAGGGTTTTTACTTCGGATAAATGAAATTTCAAAATCTAGGAAAGGGGTTCTAGGGGGTCGTCGTCGAACCTCCCCCACCCGGGGTTTTTAAGGGGAAGTCGACCAGGTGTGGAAAATTTTTAAATCTAGAGGGGGATCAGGTGGCCTCCACTTTTCGAAGCAAAAATACTTTTAAACCATTAAAGGTTTATTAATTGTTCTGTTTTTTTAAAGGATACTACCACATTTTATTGAATAAAAAGTGACATTCTGGTGTTAAAATGGTGTAAAAACATGGATTTGATTTGTGTTAAAAATTTACGTTTTTGGAAGGAAATTTAGTTTAAAAAAAGTACTTAAAATTTTCTCGAGGAGGGAAGGAACAGGAAAGGGGTAGGATCAAATTTTAAATTCTAGAGGGGGGTCAGGGGTAAAAAATTTGAAAATTTGGGGAACTTCCCCCTTCAATTTTTTAGGAGGGGGGCCAAATTTCGAGGCTACGGGGGTGGACCCCACCCTACCCCCTGTTCATTTATGGTGAGGGCTGGGATTTTTTTTCGGAGGTGTACTAGTACTATTACTATAGGTAGACAGGTGACACATTTAGACCTCCACCCCTTTCCTCCCCCTTCCCCACAAAAAAAGGAGTATCGCACGCAGATGCTCGCTCTAAAAGGTCAAGATTTTATTAATAAAAATACTAAAAATATGGTTTCTAACTAGGAGATTCCCCTATAATCTGTGCAGTTTCCCACCGATATTTTATACCCCACTTTCCAAAAAATGGGATTTCCCCCAACATTTTTTTGATACGTCTAGCCTGTGCCTGTGTGCATCTAAACGTCTTAATATTGTCATTATTATGATTCAAGAGATAAAATAAAACGTTTCATTGGTAGTGAATTCCATATTGTGTAAGATAATATGAACAGCAATTCCCATTTTATATGGGGAGATCGGAATATCCACTCAAACTCAAGCATTTTATCCTTTAAATTGTTTGTATTTTTTTAGAAAATTTTTGTTTCATGAGAAAAAATTATTGTAAAAACTTTCAGATATCTCAACCGATGTTTTTTTGCGAAACGTGTCAGCAGCCACTCTGTCAAAGATGCAAAGATCAGACCCATCAAGCCAAAATGTTCTCCACGCATAAAGTTGTTTTACATGAAGAAAGAAGCGGAATACTGGTTTGTGATAAATATTTAATTACAGACCTGTGCACGGTCTGGAAATGCCCCCCCACTTTATTGGAGGATTTGTCCGCTCCGTTTTATTGCCTCCTTCCCCGCCAAAAATGAAAAACTACCCTAAAATTATGACGCCATTTTTGATCTATGATGACGCCATCATCGCGATTTTTTTGTTGTGTTTTTAGCCTATTTCAATGTATTTTAAGCCATTTTAGACCTATTTTTACCTTATTTTTGCTTTTTTGTCCCTTTTTTCCCCTTTTCCCTTCTTTTTTTTAACTTTTTTCTCCTTTTTTTCTCTTTTTTCTTTTTCCCCTGCTTGCCTCCTCGTTTTATTGTCCCCCCCGTTTCAAAAAAGTTGCCCCCCCGTTTTGGAATTGCCCCCCCCCCCAATAAAACCACGGGGGGGGGAAAGTGCACAGGTCTGTAATTATATTAATTTATTTTGTCAAGGCGGTCCTGTGCAACCTGACTTGTAAGGACCAATATACTTTTGAGATAATTTCAATCTTGAAAATTCTTCTATTTGAATAACTTTCATTTATTGCTGGTAAAATAGTTAATAATTTATCGCATTGTGTCTGCGTGTGTGTAAAAGTGGGTTAAAGTTAAAGCAATTTAAATGTATGTTGTATTAAAGTTATGTTGAAACCTCTTGTTTAGGGTCAAAGAGAATGTCCTCTTCACCAGGAGCCGTACATTCTTTTTTCAACGGAAAACAAAGAACTTGTCTGCATCAAATGCTTTCGCTCCGCTCCAAGGTTAGTTTAACAAAAACTAAATTAATTAAGGCAGGAAGGTCAGGGAGCGGTGGGTTAAATCCCTCAAAAATCTTAAAAGTGCCGAAAATTCCCTTCCTTCCCCTCTAGAATTCGGGGTTACTCCAGACACCGCCTTAAATTTTAAAAGGTTCCAGAACTAAAAATATTAAAAATTGAGGTTTTTGTAAAATAAAACCCCCCTCCTTAAGAATATTTTTTGACAAAAAAATTTTTCTGGCTTTTAAGAATACCCTCAAAATTCGGGAGGCTGACCCCGGCCGGACCCCAAAGAAAATTCTAAAGGAAAAAAAAAGAAAATTAAAATTCGAAAAGAATTATCCGCTAACTGCCCATTTTCAGCGTTTTACTATTAAAAATGTATTATAAATAAATAATCGAGCGCTGAGCGAAGCGCAAAAATTTTGTTACGGATAACTTTTCACTTTTTTCGGCCCAAGTGGAGAACGGGGGTATAGTTGCCAGTTGCCTGCCAGTCCTTACAAGTACAACCCCCTGGTTGGTTAGGTCTTTGAATTAAGACGGTTTGGAATTGTAGAACCGCAAGTTATATTGTCACAAAAAATAATGTTTCGTTTTTAGAAACAAAAATTATCACAGCATTAATTTATTGTGAAAAGTGAGTTATATAATGGTGATTAAAAATGTTCAAAATAAAAAAAGTATCGTTTTAACGCCTAATATAAAATCCAAAGCATTTTAGTTTGTAAAGTATCCGTTTTCGGCGTAAGCATTGTACAAGTTTTACAAAGTAGGTGACATATTTTTAAATACAACTAATTATTAATTTTATTAATTTTTATTAATGCCTTTCACTGGTTGAAAAAAAATTAGTTTTTTTATTAATTATTTTTAATTATTAATTTAAAATTAGTTATTGAAATTTTTTTTTTATAATTTAAGTGTTTTATTTTTTAGTGAAAGTCGACCACATTATGTTGATTTGGATATTGCACATCGGATAGGATGCGAGAAACTAGAAAAAGTGTCTTCCAAACTTAAAAATTTCCAACAAGAAGTAAAATTAGAAGTTTTTGTTGTTGTTGTACTAATTCAATAACGAATTTTAATTAGAATTATTTTAAATAAACTCAACAGTGTAAGCAAAGAACCAGTACAGAAAAAAAGGTCTAAGAATTCCACAAAACAAACTCATCTAAAAAATGCTTCTAGGTTGTTTCTGACCTACAGACATAGATGAACAAGGGGGGTTCAGGGTGGGGTCCACCCCCCCTAGCCTCGAAATTTTGGGGGGCCCCCCTAGAAAAAAATCCAGAGGGGCCCTCCCCTCCCCCCAAATTTTCGAATTTTTTAACCCTGACCCCCCTCTAGATTTTGAAATCTGACCCCCCCCCTCCCCTCTCGAGAAAATTTTAAGTACTTTTTTTATACTAAATTTTCTTCCAAAAACGTGAATTTTTTTTACACAAATTCATGTTTTTACACCCTTTTTATACCTGAATATCGCTTTTTATTCAATAAAAAGTAGTATTTTCTTATAAAAAAACTATTATTAATCCTTTAATGGTTTAAAAGTATTTTGCTTCGGAAATTGAACCCCACCTGACCTCCCTCTAGATTTCAAAATCTTCCACCCTGGGTCGACCCCCCTAGAAAGCTAGGGGGGGGGGGTTCGACCCCCCCTAGGACCCCCTCCTAGATTTTGAAATGTCATTTACCCGGGGTAAACACCCCCCCTCTGGCTTTTTGACCGTGTTTATCTATGCCTACAGACCCCAATTTTTAGCTTTAAAAAGTGATTAAGTCAAGATTTCAAATAATATATAAGGTAAACGAAAAAGTCGACTGTCAAGAAACGAATTTTTGTACATCATTGAAGTAAAAAGGGTTGTCATAGAAAATCGAAAGGAATTAGAAAAAAGTAAATTAAGAACCTCCAGACTCTTTAAAGTCTGTATAACATAAAATATTTTTTTAGATTAAATTCTTCATAAAAATTTTTCTTCACAAAAAATATCGGTATTCACAAAACCGGCTGGCCGCGTTGGCGCGCCAGGCCTTGAAACGCCCGGCGTTTGATAAACATCTCCTTGATAATAGACAGGGACGTAGCCAGAGTTTCATTTTGGGGGGGGGGGGGCGGATTGTAGTACAAAAAAAAATTTCGGGGGGGGGCTCCGCCCCTCCCCCCCCCCCCGAAATAAGCGGAGCCCCCCATAATTTTTGAAAACGTTAAAAAAGCAGGGATAAACGTAGATAAAGCTGTATAATACACTGTTTTTGGCCTAATAACCTATTATCTAATGTTTTTAGCGGTAAAAACATGTTTTCTTAGTTAAAAATTAGATAAGCACACATTGGCAGAGCCTGGATTTTACAAAAAAGGAATTTAGAGACGTTAGTTTCAGACCCCTTGGCTAAACCCACATTGTAAACCAAAGCACATAAGCAGCATCTCGGCTCCATGTTTTTTAGGGTACCTACATATATGAAAAAAATCCGAGCCAATGCTATAAGCGGCAGGAAAATTTAGGAGGGGAGAGGTACATAAATCAACCAATATGATTGTTTGTTTTGCTTTCTGTGTAGTACTTATTACTTATAAAAATTATTGTACTAACTTTGAAATAACATTAGCATCAGGCAACATAAATAGAAGCGAAGCGGAACAAATTTTTGGTTTTTGGGGGTCCATTGGGGTACTAAAAAAAATTATTTTATAGTTTGGCGCCGAGCGATTAGAAAGGCGCTAGAAAATTTTGAATTTTTAGCCTCTGAAAACCCCCAGATTAAACTATCTAGCGACCATTTGGGGGGTGGGGCGGGGAACCACTATCCTTATTTTTCCCCCTGTCCAACCGTTTCGGGGGGGGGGGGGCGGCCGCCCCCCCGGCCCCCCCCCCTGGCTACGTCCCTAATAATAGACGTGCGAGAATTTTATGTTCAAAGGTACTTAAAAGCTCGCGCCTTTATTGTCACATGGTAGACTTTGACACGAGGGGCGTGGGGGGAATGCCGCGCCAACGTGGCCACACCGGTTTTGTAAATGCGGCTGATAATAATACGTCTTTAAGGCACCTTTAAAAACGTAGTTTTTAGCTATAAAACACCGTTTTACTACCTTAAATAGAAGTTAAATCGCTTTTAAAGATCAGAATCAAAATTCCCAGTGCATAATTTAGCTAGCGAAATGTTTTTAATTAGTATTTGACTAGGCGATTTTTCAAACTGATTTTGGGGACGCGTATTTTACTGAAAGATTAAACTTAAAATACTTTATCAATTAACAGGCTGTACGTGGGTTTTTTATTTATCTTTTTATTTATTCTTTTTTGTTAATTTTCAATTAACAGGGTTGTTCATTTATCTTTTTTTTTATTCTTTTTTGTTACTAAGTAGCCAAATATGTTATTAATAAGCAGCAATACTTATTATAGTGTAATATAGCAATGTAATATAAAATTTTTTCAGTTTTATTAAGCAAGTTTAGTAAAATGCATACAATAATTGCAGGTAAAAGATGAAATTCTATTACAAAGACGTCTTCTACAAGAAGTGAACGAAAGCTCGCAGTCAGAAATCAACAGCGTTCAGCAACTTTGTCAGCAAATGGTAGACACACTCCTTAGAATTAGAGACCAGCTCTTAAAAAACTTAAAAGAAAAGACACAAATTAGGCAGAATCATTTTCAGTAAGTAATATTTCATCAAAAAAGTTAGTATATCTTTGTTATTTAGGAAATAATGGAAAATTCTTTTGAAAAGAAAATTTCGATTAGGGAGGTTGGTTCAAAAGGTTTTAAATTTTACAAGTCGTATTTATTTAATTTTATATTACAAAATAATCATATTTATTTTGGCTTTTTATTTTTGAAACACTACAATGGTAGTAACACCTGTTTTAGGAGTCATATGAAGAAATTAATTGCGTCCTTACCGGCTATTCAACTGTATTTATTAAGCTGCTCTATTCTGTGCAGCTCTGCTACAAAATTGGATTTCCTTCAGCACGGCTACGATCTCATAAAACGAATTAATTTGCTTATGGGAGAGCAACGAGACACGCAGCCGCAGTTTACGGTAAATTTTAATTAAATTAGCAACTTGTGCTTGGAAGTTGTTTCTAAAAGAATGGTTTAACCCATACATGGGCACGGGGGGGGTTAACCCCCCCCCCAAATTCTAAGAAGTGGGGTTTAACCCCCCCACTCAGAAGTGGGGGGGGGAAAGTTAACCCCCCCAATTTTGGAAAAATGAAGAAAAAAATTGTCTTTAAAATGACTTCTAACTGCCTCCAAACTTAAGTTTTGAGGTCAAAATGAATGTTTTAAGCAATAACAAGCTCAAAAATGCAATAAAAAGGGCTTTTTGACCTAAAATTAGTTTGTTTAACCTATTTTTCCTTCAAAATCGAAAAACGATATGGGTAAAATGCACTCCAGAAAAAAACGATATGGGTATTTTGCGTTTCTCGGATTTTAACCCCCCCCCTAATTTGGGGTTTAACCCCCCCCACTCCGGACCAACTTGCCCATGTATGGTTTAACCCGCTTAAAATATTACACAACCCAGAAATTTCGCAACTTCCTGACTTATGGGTTGGGGAAGAGATCTGGTTTTATAGCCTGTACAAAGATTATTTAACTTAAATTCAAGATAACCGTTTTGATTTAATCGTCACCAAACCAACTATCCCGTTGCAGCTAGCGTTTTCATCAGAGGACAGATCCGTGGGCCTCGTTAAAAACTTGCTGCGGCGCAGCGGTTATTTTATACTCAGCTAATAAAGCCTCAGGAAATTTTTTTAAAAAGTCTATCCTAAAATTTTTTTATATGTCGTGGCTACTACATAATGTAAATTACTGGAAAAAACCTAGGCAAGTTTACTGAAAACAATGTATGGAATAGAAGATAAGTATATTATGCAAATAATGGAACAGGCTAGTTTACACACACAAAGTAAACATATTTATACCAATTAAAACCATTAACCGATTCGTGGCATAATTATCATTGATTTCTTTCAAATTGTAACTGAAAAAATTGGTGTTTAACTCAGACACTATAAATACGAATTGTTTCACCGAAGTTTTTTAATGGTAATGAAGGCTTTTTGGTCAGTAGACAACGCACGTGATTGCTAAAAAACACAAAATTTAGGGTCGTTTGGAAAGTGATTGCAAGCAAGAATTCGCCAGGGGCTTGGAACCATATCTGGGGCTCAGCTCCTTGTTCCTGAATACCGCTGTGGATCTGAGTGGGAGCCTGAGTCCGTCTCCCTCCGCCAATGGAGGACTTTCTGGTAGTCGAAGGTCAACTGGGATTTCAAAACGCTCTTCGGGTGAGTTTTTAGGGGATGTAGTTTTTTTTCGTTGCCGGTAGAACTTGAATCTAAGCAATTTTAGAATGACTGTGAGCAGCCTAGTTGATACTAAAACCAAAATCCTGCAGTTTTACTATTTTTGCTTTTTTAAGATTTCGGAGAGAGGCCCCCGAAATTTCGGGGAAGGGAAAGAGGCGGAGCACCCTCCCCCTTCAAGTTTTTTGTACTGAAATTCGCCCTCCCCCCTCGCCCCTCCTTTTTTTTTTAGATTTTAAACATGAATCTATACATTTTAATTAAAAACTTTATTTGCGTTTCATACTGGGTTGGGCGAGTTAACTCCTAAAAATCTTAAAACTGTCTACAAGCGGGGTTACAGTAAAAAAATGGGGTTTTCGGGTAGTAAAAACGCAAAAAATAGAGTTTTTTTTTGTGCTCTTCTAAAAATCTCCAAATTTCCAAAAAAAAAATTGGTACTCAATATCCAATTTTAACTCGAATCATTAAGCTTGATAGTAAAAGCTTTTTTAAACGTTGTATTCGCTCTTATTTTTTTATTAAAGGTGGAGGCTATGTAAACTGTCCTATGGGTCCTATGAGCACACTATCAAAGTATCAACTAATGGTGGATCTTAACGGAGCCTTTGGAGAAGAATATGCTAAATTAGAAGGTCCGACTAGGGAATATTCCCAATTACTTGCAGGTAAATAAATACAGGAACACAAATTTTTGTGAGGTTTAAACATTTTTAATTGTAAAAGTAAGCAGATTGTAATCAACCGTTTAAAACATGCTTAATTCCAAAAATAATTTAGATTTTGCTGTTACAGTGATTTAAACTCACAGAAAATTTATATGTATCATATATTAAATATAATTAAACATAATATAGGTAAATTTAATAAATTTTATTTAATGTTGTATCTATTGATTAAAAATACTGGAAAATAGGAGACCGCAATTTTTTGTAAAATAAAAAAGGATAAATTTTCATAAACCTGTTTAATATACCGTCTTTACCTAAAAATAAATTGTTGAATTATTTAGCATTAAAAACATGATAGACGTTCTTTTCAATGTTAAAACGTATTGTGCTTATCGTTAGGTACACTCATAGGCATACATGGGCAAGTTGGTCCGGAGTGGAGGGGGGTTAAACCCCAAATTAGGGGGGGGGGTTAAAATCCGAGAAACGCAAAATACCCATGTCGTTTTTTTTGTCGTTTTTTTTTTCTGGAGTGCATTTTACCCATATCGTTTTTCGATTTTGAAGGAAAAATAGCTAAAAACGCTAATTTCAGGTCAAAAAGCCCTTTTTATTGAATTTTTGAGCTTTTTATTGCTTAAAACATTCATTTTGACCTCAAAACTTAAGTTTGGAGGCAGTTAGAAGTCATTTTAAAGACATTTTTTTTCTTCATTTTTCCAAAATTGGGGGGGGGTTAACTTTTCCACCCCCACTTCTGAGTGGGGGGGGGGGGGGTTAAACCCCCCTTCTCAGAATTTGGGGGGGTTAACCCCCGTGCCCATGTATGCTCATAGGTCAGGTGAGTATGATCCTAGAAACGTAAAACTGTACTTACCCGGCGGTGGTTTAAAATCCAGGTGGGGGTCTACGGTGCCTGGATCCCCCTTCAGTTTTTAGGGTGGTTTGACCCATGGGTGGATAAAAGGGAATTATACCCCACTAAAAAATTCTTGATCATTCTCCCCTTAAAAAACAATAAAAACTTTACTGTTACCTCGGAGACTCCCCTAAAAATTTTTCGGTCCCAGTACTAAAAACGCTAAAAACAAACATTTGAGATATTAGCCAAAAAAATCTTGGGGCAGCCCCTTTAAATTTTGGGAGTCGGGTATACCCAACCCCCATAGATGAACATGGGGGGGGGGTAGGGTGTGGTCCAACCCCCCCTAGCCTCGAAATTTTGGGGCCTCCCTAGAAAAAAATCCAGGGGCCCCCTACCCCCAAATTTTCGAATTTTTTACCCCTGACCCCCCTCTAGATTTTAAAATCTGACCTCCCCTCTCTTCTCGAGAAAATTTTAAGTACTTTTTTTATACTAAATTTTCTTGCAAAAACGTGAATTTTTAACATAAATTCATGTTTTTACACCCTTTTTATACCAGAATATCGCTTTTTATTCAATAAAATGTATTATCCCATAAAAAGAACAATTATTAAAGTTATTATGGTTAATGGTTTAAAACTCGTTTGCTTCGGACACCGGACCCCACCTGACCCCCTTCTAGATTTCAAAATTTCGCACCCCGGGTCGACCCCCCCTAAAAAGCTAGGGGGGTTCGACCCCCTCCTAGGACCCCCTCCTAGATTTTAAAAAGTCATTTACCCGGGGTAAACACCCCCCTCTAGCTTTTTGACCGTGTTCATCTATGCCAACCCCCGAAATTTTGGAATTTTGGGGGTATACCTTAAATAACCCATTTTTAGCGTTTTTAGTACTGGGGCTCCCAAACTTCAAGAGGGGGGTGTCGGCTATAATTGTTATTTTTGGGGGATTATAACCCCCCGCCCACCTATGCCTCCCCCTCCAAAATAAACGGGAGGGTGTCTACTTATGTTTTACCCCTCCTAATAAATTAATCTGAATCGCAGTGGAGTATTAGAGCCAGTGATACGGTCCGATGCTCAAAACAATATTTTATTTATTTGTTTTTTTTTTTTAGGTTTTAAATATTAAATTTTGTTAAATAAAATAAAGTCATTTAGCTGTTAAAAATGAACAATAAAAACTAAGATGCCGCTGAAAGATTTATTAATATTTTTGTATGCGATGGTGATGATAACAATGTTAGCTTATTATTGTAGACGTGAGCAAGGAAGCGCAGGAGATCCAGCGAGATCTGACAATGCGGCGCTGTCTGGTGGAAAAGAGGAGACTAGATGGACTGAACGGCCGTCTGGAAGCTCTGACGACTGGCGTGAACGAACACGAGGCCCTGATACACGAGTTGCAGCCCGTCCTGCACGAGATCTGGCAGGAACAGCTGGACAGAGTCCGCCGACAGCAAATTCTATTTAGAACGCAAGTACGGCGAGTAACGAAAGTATATTTAATTAAATCTTTTTAACGAAGGCCTCGGAATAGGTAAACACTGCGTGCACTGAATAACCTAGCGGTGAAGATTTGCAACATCGTTATTTAATGTTAGATTGTTAGATGAAGAGTCTTCAACTATGGGTGTGCAATTGTTTCCGCCCCTTTCACCCTAAATCATAGATGAACAAAGGGGGGGTAGGGTGGGGTCCACCCTCCTTCCCCTTAGCCTCAAAATTTTGGGGGCCCCCCTAGAAAAAAATTCAGAAGGCCCCCCCCCCCAAACTTTCAAATTTTTTACCCCTGACCCCCCTCTAGATTTTAAAATCTGACCCCACCCCCTCTCAAGAAAATTTTAAGTACTTTTTATACTAAATTTTCTTCTAAAAACGTGAATTTTTAACACAAATTCATGTTTTTACACCCTTTTTATACCTAAATATCGCTTTTTATTCAATAAAATGTAGTATTATCTTATAAAAAACTATTATTAAACATTTAATGGTTAAAAGTATTTTGTTTCAGAAATTAAACCCCACCTGACCCCCCTCTAGGTTTTGAAATCTTCCATTCCGGGTCGATCCGGGGTTCACTGCACTTTACTGCTGAACTAAACTTTTATAAATACTTTTAGTTTTTTTTTTGATCATTTTAGAATTCGAAAACTAAACTAATCAGTTCCATAAAAAATTTTCGTTCTTAATTTTGTTGAATACAAGATACTACCAACTCTTACCGATATATTTCTTAAATTGGATAAAATTATTGTTTGTTTAAACTGTCATTTAATTAATATAATAATAATGATTATTGTAGTTGGAAGAAATTACGACATTAAAAGAAGATCTTAACTGCATTAGCAGGGCCACAGGAAGCCTGCAGCCGTTTGCTCAATCAATAGCTGCCGCCGTACATTTGGCCAATCCGCGACGGGTCCACCCCCCAAACCCCGCCCCCATGGAACAAATTTGCCTGCTTATCAACACTTTAGCCCCCGATTCCCAAGTAATACTTTTAAAAAGCTTTAAACCAGTACTGTCACTGTTCAGACCTCTGCACGGTCTGGAAATGCCCCCCGCTTTTTTAAAGGATTTTCCCCCCTCGTTTTATTGCCTCCCTGCCAAAAAATTAAAAAGTACCCAAAATGATGGAGCCATTTTTAACCTATTATGACGCCATCATCGCTAAAGTTTTGCAGTTGTTAGCCATTTCAATGCATTTTAAGCCATTTTAGACCTATTTTTACTTAAATTTCGCTTTTTTGTCCCTTTTTTATGTTTTCTTATTTTTTTTCTTTTTTCCCTTTCTCCCCTGACTTGCCCCCCGTTTAAAAAAAGTCGCCCCCGTGCCCCTCCCCCGAACTGGAGCGTTGTCCTCTCTGGTAATGGAGACACCAAATTTAAGAGAAAATGTTTGAATATAAATTTAAATTTAAGAAATCGAAACTTGGATTTAGGCTCGAATTTTTCAATAATTTTTGGAATCGCGGAACGTCTTTTATTTTTATGGCTATAATACTTTTGTTTTAAGTTTTTAATATGTTTTAGAAGTTTGTGATTTGATTGTGTGATTTTAGGTTCGTGTAGACGCCATTGATAGAGAGGAAAAACAAAGGAAGCTGAACCAGGAACAGCGGCGAAAGAAAGAAGCACAACAAATTATTCAAGCTAAAAAGCAGCTAAAAAGTACGCCGAAAGACAACCCCGTCAGAAAAAAGACCACCGTATCTGGCGCTCAAGATCAAGGTGGCACTTCTAAAAGCGTTAAGGTAATGTTTATTTTTAAGTATAAATATGAAACAAATGGAAAAGAAACGTTAAAATTACAGCAGTTACAATTACAAACCATTTTGTGAAACTGCGTAAACAAAGCTTTGTTTGGTGACTTGGATGAAAATATTTAATCGAAAACTTATTGTGTTTTTGTTTTGACACTACTTATATTTTAGTTTTACTCTGTTTTTTGTTGATAAATTCAGACCTGTGCACTGCCTGTCCCCGGAGGTTTTATTGGAGGGCAATTCCGAAATGGGGGTGGGCACGGGGAGCAATTTTTTTGAAACAGGGGGGGGGGGGCAGGGCTAGCAGGGAAAAAAGAAGAAAAAAAGAACAAAAAAGCGAAGTTTAAGTAAAAGTAGGTAGGTCTAAATGACTTAAAATGCATTGAAATAGGCTAAAAACTGCAGATATTTCGCGATGATGGCATAATTGGTCAAAATGGGTCAAATAATTTTTGGGTACTTTTTTCATTTTTGGGCTGGCGGGGGCGCAGCCACTAATATTCCGATGGGGAAGGGTATTTTCAAGCCGTGCACAGGTCAGTAAATTAGGCCTTTGTGTGAATTATAAGAATAAACTCGCCTAAACTTTTTGCTGCGACTATTGTTCATTTTAAATGTAATTACGTATGGATTACAAATTATACATGAGCATGGACCGGCAAGCAGGGGGGTGGGTACTTCGGCTAAATGGCCCTTTGAAAGCTAGGAATATTTTGAAAGTTATTATGGTTTAAAACTATTTTGCTCCGAAAACCGGACCTCACCTGACGCTGACACCCCTCTAGATTTTAAAATTTTACACCGCAAGTACACCCTCCTAGAATTTAAAATGCGATTTAACCAAGGAAACCACCTCCCCCCAACATCGGGAACCGTGCTCTGCTCATTTATGTCTGGAATTCAAAATTGACCCGTTCTTTCTCAGCCCAATTTTTGGTATAAATTTTGGTCAAAATTGACTGTCACAAACACGAGCGATTTTGTGGTTTAAAAACTTTAATACTAACTTAACTTTTGTACTAATATTTTACTATGCATAGTCCATGCATAGTTTAATTCAACTGTTTCATCATTTTTCATTTTTCTTTTTTTTTCACCAACAACATTAAATCTGCTACTTAATCGCCGCCAACATAAACTACAATTCTAAGAAAATATCAACAAACATAGCTATCTGAACTTTAAAGGCTCAAAAAGAGCGCTTATTTAAGTCAGTTTTTAAACTTTTCTTGAATGCATCCAAAGAATCGACAGTTACTTGAAACGGAAGTAGATGGTTCCAAGGTGTAACCACCCTATTTGCAAAAAAAAATTTCTTTGCATTAATTCGGCTTTCTTCAACAGCCAATTTAAAGTAGAACTCCACAGTTATAACGAATTTTACTAAAAGTTAGATATCGTCTTAGATATTAATTTTTGTCTGACAAAAGTATAGTGCGATCGAAAGCTCAGATTATGACGTTTCTAACGGTAATAATTTTATTGTTTACCAGTTGTTCTATTTTGAGATATATTTCAATAAATCTAAAGCTCAAAAAACAGTTTTTGACCATTTAAAAAATTTGATTCGCTCAGTTTTTTCCGCAATTTTACAGAAAGTTAAAAAAAAAACAGGTGGCAACTTTTAGATGTGGTTTGGAGTAAAACGTAATTCAAAATTTGAAGAAAATAAAAAAATCTATGTTTTTAAAGAAAAATCAAATTTAAAAAATCCCGAATTAGTTTTTTGATCAAATACAATTCAAAGTATTGATTAGACTTGTGTCTAACTATTTCAAAACGTTCATTAAATTCTGAGCAAATCAAATTTTTTAATTTTCGCTTAATTTTTTTTAATTGACGCCGAGAAACTACATTTTGAACCGTTTCTTTAAAAGTAGCTTTTAAGTGAGGACCTGTAGCTGACCCAGTAGCCTAGTGGTTAGTACGTCGGGCTCTGATTCTCGGATCCTTGGGAACGAGTCTTTGCTAGGCCATATTTTTAACGTCGAAAAAATTTTTTTTTTATTTTTAGCTTTTTGATTAAAAAAGTGCTTTATTATTTAAGATACGCTTAATCGAAAATAAAAAAAAATATTTTTGATAATAAATTTTATTAATGTTTTGACATGTATTTTATTGGTGTCATTTAATGATTGTGGAGATAACATTTTTTACAGAAAAATAAATGTCAAAAATTGAATCAGCAGGTCTATTTACTTTAGTAAAAATTAATTAGTTAGTCAAAATCTAACTGTGGTGTTCTACCTTAAAGGGAGGACCACGGGTGGGCTGCAGGTTAAACTTAAAAAGATCATTGGCTTGCAAATTGTTTAAGCTATGTATAATTTTTAAGCACTCATATAAATCAGTTTTGTCTCTTCGATCCTTTAATCTTTCTAAACCTAGGTAATCCAGTCTTTGTTCATAACCAACAGGTAACAACTTGCATTTATAAAACAACCTCCTAGTGAAATTTTGTTGCACTTTTTCCAAAATGTTTATATCCTTTTGTAAATAAGGGTTCCAAACTGCACTAGCATACTCCAGAATTGGTCTAACATAGGATTTATACGCTCTAAAAAGATTATTTCTAGAGTTTGAATTGAATGTTGTAAAAAATTAGTGATGTCACTCTCATTGCTTTTTTTGCTGTGATTTCACAATGTTTTGGGAATTTCATATCATGAGATATATAAACACCTAGGTCACGCACCAATTTTGTAGTTGCAAGTACATTATTACCAAGTTTATATTTACAAATTAACTCTTTGCTATGATTTCGAATATGAAGAACTTCACATTTATGATCTGATAATTGCAATTGGCCAGTCTTTTGACCAGCTGTATACTCTATCTAAATCTTCTTGAAGTCTTAGGTTTAAATGTGGTAGTCTTTAGATGAAGATTTTGCAAGATATCACTTTAAAGGCAACACCCGGGGTAGTAACCCTAGCTTGCCGGTTCATGCTCACCTCTGGCGTAATATAAGTTTCAGGTAATGGTAACAAGGTGTAATAAAAACTAAATGCGTTGTTGTAAAAAATATTTTTCTCATTTTTGCAGGTGGTTGGACGGGAGCGGTCGCGAGGCGGTAGGGATCCGGCCATGATTTCTCCGAACGGGAATTCTTGGAAACGCAGCAGCTGGGCAGGGAGCTCCTCCACCTCCACCCCGCGGCTCCCCACCTCCCCGTCTCCTTCACTCGGTAAGTGATAATCGCATTTTATGGAAAAGTTTAGGTCAATGAGGTTAACCTGTCTTTGCATACTTCGCATACTTCGAAATGAAAAAGGTTTCTTCCTTTGACCTTTGCTTAAGTTAAGAAAAGAGAGAGACTAAAACCTTACCTTTACACGATTTTCTTGTGGTGTGTTCCTTTTGAAGATATGTATATTTTTGTAATTCCTGCACGCTTTATGATTTGTTCTGCTGCTGAAAAAATGAGTATTGTGTTTTTAAGTCCTCATGCGTTACTCCGAAATGTAACGCAAACATTTTAGATACTACTAAAAAATAGTAAAAATCGCATACTTAGGAGTTTTAAAAATATGCGAAAAATACAATTATTTTTTAACAGAAATTCTCTTTGGTATATCACATTCGCACTTTTTAAATATTATTTTGTTTAACTTAATTCTTATTGTTAAAAATTTTACACAAAAAAATCTAGTTTTCAAAGTCGACTAACATTTTTCTTATGGTACAATTTTTACAAAATTAGTAGCGGTATCAAATTTACCCACGATTTTTGGACTGTAAAATTTCGTTTTTGAACATTACTGTTTTTTTTAGAAACTAAAATTTCCGAAATTGTTACTAAATAAATAATAAAGAACAATATTATTCCCTATTTATGCAAAAAGATCGTATTTTTTGCTTTAAAAATGATTTTTTTAAAGTATATTATTTACTCGAAATTTTTTTTTGGGCCTTTCGCAGTATTATTTTGCTGCCCACGCTAAATACAAATGTAACGATACCTAGCTCAAAATTTTATGTTTATGACCGACAGATAAATAAAAAACTTCATTCTTATTCACATCAAAAAACTAGAAATAATACAAGGCTATTTTAAATTTTGACAAAAATATTTTTCGCTAGGCGTTGTGTGCTGAAAACAGGAGGTTTTTCGATTCTTAGGCATGGTTCACTCTTCCATTCCTATGCTTTTTTCATTATTGGGTTTTTTAATCTTGTTCAGACTTTGTTGTTGTTGTTGTTACTTCTGGGCTTCAAATTAATTGCTCAACTTTTAAGTTAGTTTTTGAAATTTTTAGGCTGTAACAGTGTTTCATCAGATCAAAGCAGCATGGAGGAAAGCTTTGAAGGTTCTGAAAGTAATATTTTAAATGTTTTCCTCAAAACATTTAAGTAATATAAAAAACGTTTTTGGGAGTGATGTTTTTTGTCTTATTTACAAAAAAAGTGAATATTAAAATCAAAAATTATCTTTCTGGTATAAATAAATTAGGCTTCGCTTGAAAAAAAGTAAAATGCGTAATAATAGATGTACATTTTTAGTATCCGAGGCCGTATGGAGTTATTTATAACAAAATGTTACCAACAAAACACAACAACCAACACAAAATGTTCCGAGTAAGATGTGTCAAAAACGGATCAAATTGGCATAAGCTTGCTTTTATTTCTGTTGTGTCTTAATGGTTGTAAAAGCATTAAACTATTAAATTCATGGTTTTGACTTTTGATATAACTGCAATTTAATGTTTAAAAAAATATTTTCTGGTTGGTAAACCAGAACAGGTGAATAATGTCCCATTTTTTACCGTGGTCGCGGGTTAAAATAAAAACTTAATGATTTTGTATCTTTATTTATAAAACTAAAAATAATCTATTAAGTTTAGCATTTTCAGTAAACCTTCACATTAAAAACATGTTTCTATATATATATTACATTTTACTATAATATTACTTCTAAATTACCTTTTTGCAATCTAGTTGAAATATCAAGACAAGTACGGGCCCATACTCTGCATCTCCCGATGGAAAATTTGGCTGGACGTCACACGCTACGCACGAGCGACGTTTTGACTGTGAAGAAGCAAGACGACAGTGCGCAGAATTCATTACTCGCTCAGTCCTTGCCCGGGCCGGATGTCATTAAAGAACTGAACAAACGCGCGGCAATTCTGAGTATTTCTCCCATGAAAACAGGTTAGAATTTTTTTAGTATAACTCTATATCTAACTTATTCTACGAGTGTGAAGAAGGTAGATTCGTATTAAAAACTTCTGTGCAGAGAAAGTGGCGCCTTAGAGTTTCGAAGAAAATATTCCTTTTGTATACATTTAAAAAGTCACCTTCACAGAAATGGATTCTGTATTATTTTTTTAAGATTAGGACTAGGAGTAGCTTATTATAGTTTTGAAAAGGATTCAAGCCGTCCAACGTTACCAGAAATAAGGAGGATTGATACTATTTAAAATCGTAAAACAATTTTCTAATCTTCGTATAGTTTTTTTTTGACTTAACTAAATACACCGCATAGGTGAGAAAGGGGGGGCAGGGTGGGGTCCACCCCCCCCTAGCCTCGAAATTTTGGGGCCCCCCCCTAGACGAAAATCTAGGGGGCCCCTCCCCCCAAATTTCCGAATTTTTTACCCCTGACCCCCCTCTAGATTTTGAAATCTGACCCCCCTCCCCCTCGGGAAAATTTTAGGTACCTTTTTAATACTCAATTTTCTTCCAAAAACGTGAATTTTCATCACATATTCATGCTTTTACACCTTTTTTTATACATGAATATGGCTTTTTATTCAATAAAATGTAGTATTATCCTATAAAAAGAACAATTATTAAAGTTATTATGGTTTAAAACTGTTTTGCTTTGGACACCGGACCCCACCTGACCCCCCTCTAGATTTCAAAATTTTGCACCCAGGGTCGACCCCCCCTAAAAAGCTAGGGGGGTCCGGACCCCCCTGGGACCCCCCTCCTAGAATTCAAAATTCGATTTACCCCGGGTAACCACCCCCCCCCCTAGCTTCACCGACCGTGCTCACCTATGTACACCGGCATTATTGTACTAGGTACTATTTTTAATACTTTGTTTAAAAATTAATTGCGAGGTACTAAACGTTAGAATTAAATCTAGCATACCGCTTTTTAATCTTGTTTTTGTTTTAAATTATACAAAAATTAGTCAACATTAGACATAGAAGTAGGCATTTCTGTTAAATATCAATTATTTTTGCAAAAAAATCTTAAACATTATTTTGTTTAAAATTTTAAATTGCTTGTTTTATTGCCGTGTTTCAGTATTGCGGACCAAACAATAGAGGACAGACAGGTTTTATTTGCTTTTAATTACAGATTACAAAATATTATTTAGACGTGTCAGTTAAACCGCACTCTTCAGATGGACAAATTTTAGTCGTAGTTCCCGATGAAATCAACAATTCTAAAGAACGCAAAGACTTGTCAGTTTCGACAGAAGAAACCATCACGGGTGAAATTAACGTTTTAATTTCTCCAGCTTTAGCATCAAGAACTTCGGTACGTGTGTCAGACACTGCTGGAAATGCAAAGCAGACTAATAAAGAACCGAAGCTAAATAGTACAGAAGATATTTCTAGACTATCTAAAAATATAAAAACAGCTAAAACATCCAAGGGAAACGTTGCCACTGAAAATTATAAAGCAGAAAAGCAATCATCTGAGCATAAAAATTTGTGGAGCACCTCGTTGCAAAAATCACTAATTACGTCATCAGCATCGCAGAAGGAAAAATTAAGTAGTTCAGAAGAAATCGACAATAAGGAAACACTGGACAAAAAGTCAGACGAAAATCGGAAAAAGGTCGCGGATGTCAGAAAATCCGAAGATAAAACTGCTGTTGGAGAGTCATCTGATACGGCTAACCGACCGCTGATTCCCAAACCACCAAAAATTCCGAAGGAATTGGCAAGAACAGTAGAGCAGAGCACACTAGACGCTAGGGAAAAGGTAAAATCTTGATTTATCTTAATTTAAGTCAGCTTTGTGGATGGCTGTTTGTGTAAGAACCCAGTTGTAAAATTTGATTCCGTTGTCGGGCAAAATAGGATTTATTTGACGATTCGATATTCTTTCTAAAAAACCAGGAGACGTCCCCTCTTACAGTCCTGTTATAATTTTAAACGGCAATTTACTAGTGATGGGCAATTCCGGGTTCCGGATTTTTGGAAAATGTCAATTCCGGTTCCGGTGTTCCGGGGGTGTCGCAGTTTTATAGGCAGTTCCGGTTCCGGATGTTCAGGGCTAAATTTGGAATTCCGTTTTCGTTGTTCCAGGGGTTCCGCAGTTTCGCCCATCACTACAATTTACCTCTTATCTGCTAATTTATTACCGACGCAAATTTTACTTGTTTATGATTAAGGAAGGGACTAGCAGGTGTAAACTTTTTTGCTTAGGTATTTAATTTATGTTCTAATAACCGTACCCCTCTCGGTCTTTTTTATATTTGGCCTAAAACCCCCACATTTGAATTTGGGCTCACCACCTGGAGTCCTCCTCTAAAGTTTCAATAATTATTTACCTGGGGTATCCATACTGCTCCGTTCCCGAACGTAGCAAGAATATAGTGGTAAAGAATTTGCACTGGCTCTCTGGGTGTTCAGAGAAATCAATTTTATTGAATAAAGTGTAAAGTTTTAGGAATAAGAACTGGGCAAAAGTATATACTTTTTTAATTGCTCATTAAGGATTTATGTCATTAAAGCGTGAGCTAAAATTTACTTTAAAATGAATCAAAAGGGAATTTCAAAATTTGTGAAAGTTTATTTAAGAATTTTTGGAAAACAAATAGGAGATGAACTAGTTTTTTCAGTTTATAAGCAACCACCGATGGCTTTGCCATCGCTAGATATACACCGGGGTAAAAACTCTTTCATTTTGTTTGCGATGCCGAAAGCTAATTTTTTTTTATTTTCTGATTCTAAATACGATGCTGATACAAAAATAGTCAGATCTGTGCACGGTCCGGAAATTTCCCTCACCCGCCTCATTATCGGTGTCCCCCTCAAAAATAAAAAAAAACCTAAAAAAGCGCCGTTACTTAAACTTAGTTTTTTTGTGTTTTTTCTTCTCTCCTTTTTGGCCTCGTTTTGGACATCCAAGAATGCCGAATGTTTAAGAATGCCGCCTCCGTTAAGCCCCCCGGGGGGCAGTACAGAGGTCTGGGATGTGAATGTGTGGTTTCCATTTATATATCGGTATGAAGGTTGAGTTTATCTCCTTAAAAACCCAGAAGCAGCCGAAACTTTCTAAAATTTTTGGTTCGCAGTGAAAGATACTAAAATCTTCTAAAAATCTTCTAAAATTTGGGGAATTCAATGTCTTAGTAATAAAACAAAGAAATTTTTCTTGTACAAATACTTTTAAATCTAGGAGGATTTTCAGCTATGCGCACACTCCTACGTTATTACTCTTTTATTAATGAATAAACTATAGTCTGTACTAGTGATGTGCCCCGGAGCTCCGGAGCGGAGCTCTGGAGCGGAGCTCCGCTTTTAGGAGCTCCGGAGCAACCCCCGGAGCTTCGGAGCTCTGCCCTATTTTTATACTAATTTTATGAATAATTAAATATTGATAGCATAGATTATTTTGTGAAAAGTTTTTTGTAAACTAATTTTTTTCCAAAACTTATTTAAATCAATTAAAACCTACAAATACAATAATTGAGTAGTTTAAAATGGGGAACGGCCCAATTCGCTCCCGCCACTTTGCTTCTGACCCATTTTGCTCCCAGGAAAATTTTGCAAATTTATTATATTTTGCTAGGACCAACCTCGCTCTTGGCTTATTTTTTCCAATTTTATAAATTTATCACAAAAAAGATTTTTATGATTTTTAGGTTTCGCTTAGGCTTAGGAAAAAGTAGGGTTTCCATCTTTAAGAGCGTCGCGAAATTTGCCAGGAGCGAAGTGAGCCGGGAGCGAAGTGGCGGGAGCGAAGTGTCCCCAATTCTTTAAAATGTATTTCAAGCTTAAATAAGCTTTAAATCGCTCACTTAAGAGGCGGAGCTCCTGAGCTCTGTAGCTCCCTCCTTTTGAAATGGCCGGAGCCCCGAAGCACTATATTTGAGGGTAAGAACATCGCTAGTTTGTACAAGAACATATGCGCTCAGCAGATCTATTTCTACAAACTAAAGTCTAATTTTTTTCAAGAATTAGTCTAATTTTCAGAGGTTTATATTTCTAAAAAAAAACCCAAAATTGTGTTGAGAATGTCATTTTCTGTTTCCAAATTCTCTATAGCCCTAGGTTCTAAAACTTTAATAAAAAAACACCCTATTAGTAAACATTAATTATTTTATTTTGCATTTATTTAGGTATTAGCCAGTTTAAAAGAAAAAGTTCCCAGAATCGAGGTCGGAGTTTCAAATTCGCCGGTACGTGAGTTGGAATATTCTGAAAGCTGAACCTATGCAGTATATTTTATTCAAAATAAACTACAGAGCATAATCAAACAGTGAAGGCGTGCAATAAAAGATAAAAAGCACATTTAGTTCCTTGTGATAAAAAACAATAATTATTAAATATTTTTGTGCGCAAAATAGATTTCTGTTTATTTAAAAAGCTTTATTTTGGTTATAGTTAGTTTCAGGGGCCTGTTTCATAAAAACCTTTGTAAATTCTTATTTTACAAATCTCCGCCTATTTTTTGTAAAATATACGATAAAGGTTTTTCGACTTGTAATCCAGGAGGAGCATCTGCGCACACTGCTCTGCGCTGATTGGTCGCAACCACGTCATTTCATCTCCGCTAAACGATTAATATTGGCCGTGTCGTATATCCTCTATCATGTAATTTACAAAAATAGGCGAAGTTTTGTAAAATGAAAATTTACAAACGTCTTTATGAAATAGGATCCTGGTGTATTTTTTCTTGATTTTAATTCGTTTTGATATTATATTTGTTACATACAGTAGTGTAGTACTACATTATTACATATTTTTTATATATTTCTATTATTAAATAAAATAATTTGAATTCAATTAGACAATCCTGAATAAAAAAATCCATTGATTTGTTTTCTTGAAAACTTTAAAAACTGTTTATTTAAAAAAAAATAGCAATAATACTTTTTTAAATGCTCACGGTACGCGTGGCAGCGCTGCAGAGCAATAAGCATAGGTAATTTTTTTTTGGGGGGGAGGATCTGTGTTCACCCCCTCCCTGGAGCCAAAATTTCAGACCACCCTCCCCTCCTAGAAAAAATCCAGGATCCCCCCTTCCCCAAAGCTCGAGGGCGGTCCGGCACCCTGGGTCGACCCCCCTAAAATCCAAGGCGGTCCGGACCCATACATGGGCACGGGGGGAGTTGGAGGGGGAAGATTAACCCTCCCCCAAATTCCGAGAAGGGAGGTTTAACCGGGGGGGGGGTGGTGGGGGGGGGGGGGGGTTCCCTCCTTCTGAAAAATTTTTTTTTTTTTTTTTCGTATGGGAAGCACCCAGAAAAAAAACGAGGGTATTTTGCGTTCTGGGTGTTACCCCCCCCCTAATTGAGGTTACCCCCCCCCCACCCATCCATGTGATGGTTTAACCCCCCCCCCCGCACTCAAAAGTGAAGGGGGAAGAAAAGGTTACTTCCCCCCAATTTTGGAAAAATGAAGAAAAAATGTGTTTAAAATGATTTCTCACTGCCTCCAAACGTAAGTTTTGAGGTCAAAATGAAAGTTTTAAACAGTAAAAAGCTCAAAAATGCAATAAAAAGGGCTTTTTGAGCTAAAATTAGCTTTTTTACCTTTTTTTTCTTTAAAATCGAAAAACGATATGGGTAAAATGCACTCCAGAAAAAAAACGTTATGGGTATTTTGCGTTTTTCGAATTTTAACCCCCCCTAATTTGGGGTTTAACTCTCTCCACTCCAGACCAACTTGCCCATGTATGTCCGAACTCCCCCCCCCTGGACCCCCCTTTAAAATATTTTGGCCTTACATTCCGGGGTGGACCCCCCTATCGGACCTGACCAAAAACAACTATGGCAACAAGCCTTTTAAAACCAAGCAAAACTTTTGATACAATTATTTTAATTAAGTTTTGCCTGATTTTTAGGTTTTACTTAGGCTACACCTTTAAAAAAGCTGTCGAGTAAAATTTGATTCAACAAACTTTGATTTGAGTGAATCAGAGATTGCCGTGTAGCTTTTGTGCATCCGTTAACATAATATAGTATTCTAGAATAACGCCATCGCCATCACATCACGATAGGGTAAATAACGTTGGATCTCAGAAACACTCTTTTTATTAGTAAAAGATTAGAAACATCGCTTGGTATGCTGTTAGAACAAGCTTTTCTGGGTATTTTCTGAAACAGCTCGATTGGAACGATAAAGTTTTTTTTGACGGTTTGAATTACTAATGTGCCCTGGAGCGGAGCTCCACTTTTAGGAGCTCCAGAGCAAACCTAAAGCTCCGCCCTAGTTTTGTACTAATTTCATTAAAGAGTAATGCCATTATATAATTTTTTAAAAAAATTTTTTGCAAATTAAATTTTTTTAAAAACTTATTTAAAACGCTAGAAATAGTCTTTAAATGAAGTTACTTTAAATGTATATAAAGCTTAAATAAGCTTAAAATTGCTTGTTTAAAGGGCGGAGCTCCGGAGCTCCCTTAACTTTAAATGGCCGGAGCATGATATTGGAGGGTAGGAACATCACCAGACTTTGAATGCAGCCGATTTTTGTGTTTTGTAAATAAATTATTTACAAGTCTCGTTTTCAGTTCGATATTTTGTGCTCTGGGTGTCGGCCACACCAACAAAAATGACACACCAATTGTACACCATTTTTAGGGCCTTGAAAAAAAAATTGTTTTTTGGGGAGGGGAGGGGGAATCCCGGGGGTCTAAAAAAGCGACTACCCTGATTTTTTTTTTCGAAACTACTAAAAATAAAAACTTGATTACATACAATGTCCAAAACAAGGTTTAAAAAACTTAAAGACGCTGTCAATGTTGGATTAAAACTCGTACAACTTTTTCACAAATCGGTATACTTTTCATTCATTAATAATAAAATAGTAAATTATTAAATGACGCCTTGATTATCAAGGTGACCTTCTCGAGGTGGGCGGTCTTCGGATCCATTCTACTGAACTACCACGAAGAGCGCCCCAGCCCATAATTCTTGGTTGGCTTAAACATAGCCTTCCAAGTAGCTAAAGAGGTGTACGGTGTAGGTGGTAAGAGTATTGGGGCTAAAACATTATATTCAAATAATTTTAGTTAATTATAGCTACTTTTTGTTTTTTTTTATCTACTACCAAGCAAATAATGTAATTTCAAAAAATGCACTCTGGATCTGAATGCCATACATAGTTATCATTTAATTTGCAATTGAAGCGGATTTGGTAAACCAGGGGCCTATTTTATAAAGACGTTTGTAAATTTTCATTTTACAAAGCTCCGCCTATTTTTTGTAAATTACATGATAAAGGATATACGACATGACGAATATTGATCGGTCAGCTGAGATGAAATGACGTGGCTGCGACCAATCAGCGCAGAGCAGTGCGCAAAGATGCTCCCCCTGGATTACAAGTCAAAAAACCTTTATCGTAATTTTACAAAAAATAGGCGGAGATTTGTAAAACGAGGATTTACAAAAGTTTTTATGAAACAGGCCCCTGGAAAACTTTTAAACTTACAATAAATCAAACAAACCAATCAATATATTTTACATTGTTGTTTATTTATTTAATTATTCATATAAAATTAACATGTTATATCCTGTAACAGAAATTATATCTACTAACAACAACAACTATTAACAACTATTTAGTTGTTAATTTCAGCGTAACTATTAAATCATAAAAGTAATTTTATCTCAGTATTGCAATAAATCATTTTATATTGTCATAATGTTGTTGAAATCTTTAACACTGAACAACTTCCGTTAAAATAGGAGGGTTTGACCATCATGTTACAGTACTTGTAGTAAACAGTCAAAATGACAATAAATTTTATATCTCTATATAAATAGACGTAATGTGTGTGTTTGTGTGTGTGTGTGTGTGTGTGTGTGTGTGTGTGTGTGTGTGTGTGTGTGTGTGTGTGTGTGTGTGTGTGTGCGCGTGTGCGCGTGCGCGTGTGTGTGTGTGTTCCCTAACTCCTCCCTAATCACTCAACGGATTAAGGTGAATGAGGTATCGTTGGAAAGCTTATACCCCGGGAAATGTCGTGAGGGAGTTGAAATTTTGAAACAACTCACATGGACATCTTTATACTGGGGATTTTGGAACTTAAAAATTTTTTTGTCATAATTGGCTCAAACCTTATTTCCGCTTTTTTTGTCCCTTTTTTCCCTTTTCCCTTCTTTTTTTCTCTTTTTTTCTCCTTTTTTTCTCTTTTTTTTCTTTCCCCCCTGCTTGCCCCTCCCCCGTTTTTTTGGCCCCCCCCGTACCAAAAATTTTGCCCCCCCCCCGCCTCCCCATTTTGGAATTGCCCCCCCCCGTTTTAACCCGGGGGGGGCAGTGCACATGTCTGGGATAAATGAGATATTATGGGAAACCGTATAGTTCAGGGAGTATAATAAGGTGGTTGAAATTGGTAAAAAATTAACACTAACATCTTTAAGCTGGACAACATATTTTTATCAAAAGAAGGAAACACCCTTTTCTCCAACTAAAATTAGAGTGGGTAACTAGGTATCACTGAAAAGCTTACAGTCACGGGAATGGCATAAAAGGGTTGAATTTTGAAAAAAAGTAAATGAATATAAAAAATGCGGGAGAAATTATTTGTCAGCCGTATGGCTGACACGGGCTACTTGTAATCAAAATATTCAAACCAAAAAAAAACTCAAAATAAAACCTGAAACATTTTCGAATTTTTTGACTTTTGACCTGAGACTTTTATACATTTGATTTTTGAGTTTATTTATCCTTAATACTCAAACACAGAAAAAAATTGCAAATTTTATTTCTAATCAAAAATAATAATTTTCTAAAATTTTACAAAAACTTTATGTAAAAAATTAACACGAACATCTTTATGCTGGACCACATATTTTCACCAAAAGAGGGAAATACACTTCTCCCCAACTAAAATTAGAGTGGGTAACTGAGGTATCACTGTAAAGCTTACAGTCACGGGAATGGCATAAAAGGGTTGAATTTTGAAAAAAAATTAGTAAATGAATATAAAAAATGCGGGAAAAATTATTTGTCAGCCGTATGGCTGACACGGGCTACTTGTAGTTAAAATGCATACATAAAATACATACTTGTAGTTAAAATCCACGGCTCAATATGGTTTAGTGTGGCTATTGGGAAAAACTATTATAGGATTTTATTATGCATGTATTGAAGGTAACAGTTAATAGGTGTGATTCAATTGTATATTCATTTATGCCCACCTACAAACCTTATAAGGTAAAAATACTCTGTAAATAAAATACACTATAGGCTATAGGTATTAAAGTGTAGTATTTAGTGATGTTTCTCCGAGTTCCGGATTGGAGCTCAGGAAGTCAGGGGAACGTCAGGTCCGATTTTAGAAACTCCTAGGCGATTCCTGGAGTTGCTGTATTCTTGTGATATATATATTTTATTTTTGTATATTTTTAAAAAGTGATGCCAAATACTGAACCAATCTTAACGATCGAGGTATCAAATTAAAGTAGAAAGTAGTTGCTTTCTGCGAGTGCATAAATTGTAACTTAAATCGTTGTATCCATTGAGCAATCCGTCACGTACAGAATTGTCGAAAAACGCCATTTTTGGGAGTCATACTCCTGAACCACTGGAGATAGGGTAGTGCATTTAATTTCGGCACTTTTTTGTTTTTCTAATGTAACTTTTTACTGTATAGCCCGATTTTCATGTTTGATAGTTCATTTTAAAGCTTTCACGATACTGCGTTACGTCACAAAAATTTCACTGTACGAAAAGATTTTTTTTACTTAATTAAATCAGTTTTTAAAAAAATGGAAAATTGCTGAAATTAAATATTTGCATTTAATTTCGGCACTTTACAAACAATCGATTGTTTCTCAGTCAAAAAATCGTCATTTTCAAAAATTTAAAAGCCTATCATTATTTTCAGACAGTTTTCTTTAATTTAAGCTTCTACTTGTTTTTCAATGTGTAACTAGCAAAAAGTTACAGCTAAAATTTCAAATGGTATCAAAATGAGCAAAATTTGGGAAAAAAGTGCATTTAATTTCGGCACTTTTTAAAAGGACCCTCTTAATCGAGTTTAAGTTCAGTGCTATGACCCCTACACATTTCAACGTTGTCTTTTAACTATTTACAACTACAATTTAACACCCGACCACTTAATTCAATCCGTTTTTACCTACAGGATATGAGTGCCGAAATTACACTATTTTATTTTATAACGATTGCTCACCACAGGCGCAACTTAGAACCACGGGGACTAAAAATTCGGAAAATAGACTAAATTTTACCAGGACAGTTTAATTTTTAAACCAATTTATTGCGCAATCATGAAATGCCCATGTTTTAAAAACAAGTAACAAATTTTGTTTTTTATAAATCACATAATTTCACATGAAAATATCATAACAAAACAAATAAAAAGCTCACGACAGTCATCTACATATAATTACCTCTCATTTGAGCTATCAAACGTCGTATTCCGTCCAGGATTACCAAAGATATAGTCAAAAATCAAAAATGCCCAATTGGGAAAAGTGCCGAAATTAAATGCACTACCCTATTTTGTTAAAAACATTTTTGTGGGCTATTTGGGGAAGGGGAAAGGTTCTCACAAAAAATTTTCAAAATCGAAGACAAAAAGTTTGACTCCGCACCGCACCTTTAAACGACGGAGTTTCGGAGCATTATAATAGAGGATTATAATTATTATAATTATAAGCATTATAATCGGAACATTACTGATGTATACATCACATGCATGATGTGTTTTTTTTAGGTTGAAATATTATTGATATAAAATAAGCAAAAATGCAGACTTAAGTCTACGTTGAAACAATTTAGTGTTTACATATTAATTAAGTACTGTTCCCCGAAATCCTCTTAAAAAATATCCTTTTAGTTGTAATGCTGCATAGAGTCCATAATTCTATTATTATATAGTGCAAGATGATAAAACTGCGATACTCTTTTATTGGGTAGACGAAAAACTATACCACAAACAAACAATTAAAAAATACAATTACCAATTACTTTGAATTGAATTATTTTGGATGGATCGATTAGAAAAGGTTTACAATAAAATGGTAAAAATAAACTAAAACATATAGGTTAAATATAGATTAAATATAGGTTAAATATAGCTTAAATAACGGTTAAATAGGTTTCGCATCTGGATACAATCTGCAATTCGAACAGGTCTGGTAAATCACTCTTGAGTCTAAACATATTTAAATTTTTAAATTTGCTATTAATATTCCAACAAATTAGCATTATATAGTGCATGTATTTTTAGTTATAAGTATCCATTTAGGCTTTATGTGCAGGTTTCACCATAGATCCACTTTGCATGATAAAATTTTGGGTAGGTTGTCCAGCCGCGAAATAAGAATTCGTTATGGAATAAATAATCTTTACCCAATTTTCTTGAAAATGGAGATTTAACAAAAATGTTAGGATAATTTCAAATATTTTTTGTTGACTTAAATAAAAAATTTAGAAAATTTGCCAAAATCTTTCCAGACCACGCGTTTTGTAATGTTGGTTTTTCAATTGAAAATTCATTTTGTTATGATTTTAGAATATTCTTTTCGGGCCGTGTCTCTAGTAAATTAAGAAATAATGAAAATTTTAAAAATATCTAAAACTTAACACAATTGACGGTGTTTGCGTGTGCTTGTGTGTTGGGCTCGACCGGATGTCCGGTCCGGTGGATCCTTTTTTGGACCGGTCCGGCTGGCTTCAAAATCATGGATTCGGTCGGGCCCTACTTGTGTGCGTTCGTTTCGCACGTGTGTGCATGTGTGCGTCTGTTTTTGTATTTGTGTGTCCGTGTTTTGTGCGTGTGCCTGCGCGTGCACTTGTGCGTGTGTGTGTTTATGTATGTGTGAAAACTATAAACTGGTTATTCAGTAACGTCTACCTGGAATTAATATTCTTAGCTTTTAGATTACTCGGAGCTTTCAGGTGAATCAGAGCTTTCAGACGAATCCGAAACAGAGCTTTCAGATGAATCAGGGGTTGTAGCAGTTGTGGGACTTTCAGTGATGGGACTTTCAGTTGTGGCAGTTGAATCCAAACCGTTGGATAAGCCAAAACCTAAACCGGTGTCATTAAATATTACCGACAGAGTTATATATATTAGGCACAAGTTATAATTTAAGTTCACACCATAATTATTATTTTTTTGGTTTTTCAAAAGCAGCATACGTACATATATAGAATTAAATTCATACAGAAGTTTTTTCACGATGGTCAAATCCCTCCCATTTGAACGCAAGTTGTTCAGTGTTCAAGATTTCCACAGCAGTGGATAACTTTCAGCGAAGCACTTAAGAAAAAAATTGATCTTCAGTGAACGTAAACCTTTTCTATTTTTACTTCCACTTTTATTCCAGCAGAACAAAGCATATATAGGCAAAAATCACGGATAGTACCCTCATTTGTGAGTTCTTAAAATTGTTATGTGTATGTGCTGGAATATTTTGGTAGTGTTTGCATGCCAACTTTTTCATAAACTACTACAATGTACATAATTTTCTCATAATAAGTCTTATAAGTCTTTAATGACGTTTATATTTTGGGTGTTTTTAACGTTATATTATTTTTATTCTGAATACCACACTTGTTTGTTTTTTTACGTGTTATATTCCGGAGTGCTATAGATAATTGCTATAGATAATTTTATTTTTAAATGTGGAAAAAGATTTAAAAAATCAATTGAATCATTTGATCCTTTTAAAAATAGGTTTCTTAAAATTCTTAATAATAGAATTAAATTTTTGTCAATAATAAAATGTACATAAATCACTCTTTAAGTCTGAAAACATATGAGACTTTAAATTTAATTAAAATAATGAATAATAAGTTTATTATAAGTGTGGCCGATAAAGCTAATGGTAATTTTGGCATAATATGTAAAAATATTATCTAGAAGTCATGTGTAAAGAAATGGGTATGGATTTCTCAAATAGGCATTGTGTGATTAATGGAAACGATGTATACACCCATACGTAATACTCTGAAAGAATCCATCATTAAGAAACATATTATGTTTGCCAATAACTTTCAGTTAAATGTTTTAGATGAAGATTGCAAGTTACCCATAGTTTTATCAAATTCCAAAATTACATAAAAACCCATATAGCTTTAGAACAATAGCTGGAGCAAAAAAGTCCAGTACTAGAAATATATCATTTATTTTAGGTAAAATATTGAAATTGTTTAGAAATCATTTTAGTAATTATTGTAAATCATTAGAACATAAAATTGGAAAAGTATATTGGTCTGTTGATAAAACTAACTGAAAAGGAAATGTGCACCCCCTGGGTATTTGAATACATAATGATTTTGCATGTAATTTTTATCACAAAAATAAATTTATTAACAATATATTATCGAAAAATATATTTATTTAGCTTACCATTAGTTGCCATAAATATTATGTATTGTAAGAGTCCCAACGGCTCTCTTAGTACTACGGGAGTTAACCTTACCGTGGTTTTCCCCGTAAAACACGTAATGCAAATTTCGACATGGAATATATCCCCTCTACTTGTAATTCAAATTATAAACGGTAACACCATTTAGAGGGTGTATATGACATGGAGGAAAAACGGTACAGCTTACGGGTGGACCAAGAAGGGGTGCAAAGAAAAAGGTATGAGGGCTATTGTAACTATTTTAGTATTTTAGGAATCAATGGAAATGGAAATGGCATGGACACTAATACTAATAAATTGGATAAAGCTGGAACCAGACCCTATTGCATGCTTACTAACTATGTTATTATCCTTAAATAATACTTTTAGCAATAATATTTTTTGCAAAGGGTTCTGTTCCACAAAGGTACGTCGAAGTCCACAAAGGAAGTACAGATAGACTGGAACCAATTAACAATCAGATGAATACTTTAGTAGTTACATAACTAAAATAATCATAAAATACTTTTTTCTCAAATCCTTTAACAAGGTTGTCTTTAATCATATTATTGTGGCGGAGAGTGCGTGGTAGGTATAGTAAAATATATTATTATAATCGCTAAAATATTATATTGCCATTCCGTCCAGTTTTGTTATAATATGCGTTTTTATCATATTTAAATTTTTGTTGCGTTTTTATCATATTCAAATTTTGGTCGCCACATGTGTCAAATTAAATCGTTCAGGCAGTAAAATTTGCTCCGCATAGTGTGCGGGCACTAAGGGTCCGGTACTACGGTTACGCGCTTTTTATCAAGCAGACGGTCGCAACTCTACCACTCGATAGGGACCGTTAAGTCGGCAGAAATAAGTTAGGTTGTATTTTTTTATAACTTATAGTTTTTTTTCGATTTGCTTAGACCAGCCGACTTTACTGCGATTGACTTCGGTCAATCTAGGTAGGGACAAGTGTTAAGCGGAAACAACCTGGTAGTTTACCGGTGAGTTTCCATGAGATAGATTTAAATAGTAGTAGAAAAATAGTAAATAGTCGTGTAAAACTCAAAAAGGAGGGGAACACCTAACTGCTCGTTTGCAAAATATTAAAATCGAGGTTTTTAAAGAAGTGTATAAAAATGGTGTAAATAGCTAAAATCAAGTTTAAAAACCACGCATAAAGTTAAAAATGTTGTAAAATGTCTAAAATCCATAAAGTTAATTAACAAATGTGTTGCATAAATTAAAAACTGGTAGTGTAAAACGTAAATTTTTGTTAAAACTTAGTAAAAATGTAACAATGGTACAAAATTTTGTTAAAAATTTAGTCAAAGCTAAATAAGGTTCAAAATATTGTAGCAAAAATAAGCTAAAAATAAAAATTCCTTTGTAAAAAGTTAAATTAGTTATAAGGTGGTAGTAAGAGTCGAAGAGTCCTGAAATTTTTTGTTTGAAATTTCAGGACATCTGAACTCACGCAAAAAAAAGTGTGTTAGGAGAAAATGCAAACGAAAAGTTAGGTTTTTGACAAATCTAAGATGTAGATCTGTAATTGTTTTTGTTTAGCAAACCCAACTTATCAGACGATGAGGGTTCTGCACCGTCGTCATTGTGGCCAACCAGATTGTATGCATCCGCAGTGCCAGCACCTTCAGGAATTGGAAGAGCGTGGTTGACAGCGGTTTTTCAACCGCGTAGCGGGATGGGAAATACCACCCATCAGCCAAGAGAGCAAGTTTTGGGTCGACAACCGACACCTGAATTAACGGATTTTCATCCGGTGGAGGCATAATCGGGCGCCTCACCTTGAACCGTTTATTCCACGCGCCAACAGGGAACAACTGTCAAATCGGGCCTTGCGGCCTGATTCTGGAATGCGCCGCTTGTCCGCAGAGCGCTCTCAGGAACGTCAGGCAAGGAATGTCCCAGCTCGGGAGGAGGACCCCTTTTCAAATTGTGTTGCACAGGATGATTTATTTGCCAACTGTGTGCCGAATTAGGAGGAAAACCTGGCCCCAAACGCTCGTCAACCATCGTTGGCCGCTTCTCGACCTCCACCACAACCGGCAGAGCAGTCGCGGCATTTGCATCGCCGTTCTACAGTGCCATCTAGTGACTCTGAAGAAGAGGGCGAAAGCTCGACGCCCCCGCGGACTGATAAGAACATTATTATTATTAGGCATTATTACCTGATTCTCTTCAATCTTCGGGTCGCTTGGTCAACTTGAGGTGGAGGATGGAATAATTCCTTTCAAAAACCACTTAAGTTAACTTTTTGGGAGAGCCCGAGAAGACCGGCTCGCTTTTTGTTTTCGCACTTGGAGCAATAATGTTTCACCAAAACATTGTCTGCTTGCCAAGTGGGAAATGGCGTTGAGTGAACGGTAAAAAACTTCATTTGACGTTCTCTTTTTCAGATTTTTGAAGAAGTCGGGAAAGACTGGCTTCCCCAACTTTTTGCCCCCAGCGCACTAATGTTTTACTGCAACATTACCTGCTCTTGGCGGAAAACTGTGTCAACGTGGAGTGAACTGTTAGAACGAGGAACGCCTTGAAACTGGTAACATTTTGAAAAAGTTGAAAAAGTTCAGCCCTCCCGAATTTTCGCACCCATTGCAGTAATGTTTCACTGCTGATGCAACGTCAGAGGGAATACTTGGTAGCCGTACACAGGAGTGTTCCTGGATAACTTTGGCAGCAACATAAGTGGCCAAAAGTGACTTTTTGCAAACCTGTGGGACTAACGTTTCATGGGTTTATGATATCCTGTCGCGGTAGTAGTAAAAGTAAAAGGCAAACCTTACTCAGTTGTTAGTCGTTGAAAAAGTGTAAATAGAATAATTTTTGCTTATCCACCACCGCTAACCGTTTGTCACGGCAAATGGCAGGTTGCTACGTACGTCTTGTCATGGGATTTGGTACCAACAATTTTGGTTTGGTCGACCAATGGAGCGAGCTTGTGTTCACTCTTCGGGGCTTCTGGTTTGTGACCACCTTCATGTGGAGTAACACCTTCCTCTTGGAATTTTACCCTCATCTTGCCTTAATTTTCCCCCGATCATTGTGAAACTTGCAACATCTGTCACGCGCCAGTCTACCCCGGGAAATAAGCATACTTGCTCACTCCGCCCTTGCCATAATTGGGGCCGTTTACTTCGCAAATCTGCATTTAAATTTTTGAAACATTTATAAATTTTTACATTAAATGTTGATATGTTTCACCTAAACCGAAAAGGTTTTAAACTAGACCATTATCTTGCTAGAACCTGTAACCTCCACCCTCTTTGGGTGCACTTTTGATAAAGTTTTAAAATGTGTGTGTTTAACGGGTATAATTTTTGAAAGGTATATATAAATATATATGTAAATGCTGTTGTTGCTTTAGTAATTAAACTGTTTTGTTATGTATATGTGTGTTAAAATGCTTGCTAATGTATTTGTGTATTGTTTTTGCAGGTTTTTCGAGTGAACGGGTTTACATTAGACTATTAGGCTATTGGTTTACATTAGACTCGGTTTTTTATTTACCGTTTTCACTCCAATAATCCTGTCGTCTAATTTTTATAGTCGTTTAAATTCCGATAGCCAACCCCCAAAATAGTCTCAAAAAACTTTCAAAAAGTTAAGTTATGTTTTAAATTTTTGTTAAAGTTTTTATAAAGTCTAAAACTGTAAAAGTCTTTTTTGGTGCTAAATTAATGTTTTGCAATAGTTTTCTAAAACGTATTTAAATGTGGGTGCTCGTTTTTTAAATAAAATATGTTCGTAAAACTCGTCTCCATTGCCATTTTTTTCTGTTCTTAAGAGGGGTAAAAATCTCTCCGCGGTACTTAATTAGCAAAATCGAGTGGTCCCATGTATGTGTAAAAAGTAAGTTTTTATTCACAAAATCAAACACGAATACTAAAAACAATAAAATCGTAAAAATACAATAAAAATGAATTACAAAGTTGGCACCTTTAATAGCCGCCTGTGGGCCGCTGACCCCAGTCCACGTCCGTACCTAAAAACCCTCCCAAAATTATAAATTTATTTGTTGCAAAGCAGGTAGGGACCTGCCTAACGCTTTACCGTCGCTATACCTGGCTAAATTTTACTGGCGGTCATTTTAAAATAAGCTAAGTAAAATAATTAAATTTTCTGTGCGCACGAAACCCAAAGGGATTAAACCGCCCACAAGTGTAGCAGGCAGTTCCGACCACCCTTACCATTTGTCGCTACACTATGAGACAAATAAAATTATAGTAGTTGACAAAGAGTGAGACAAAGTTAAGAGGAGTGAGACGCATTGGGTAACTAACGCACAGGCAAACGATTAGTAATAGTAATGTGACATGTCACTGCCAATATCCATAAGTTAACAAATTTTCATATGGGTCAGATTAGACAGAAGAGAACTACCACAACTGCTTGCCTACCAGATGCAAGTTTTTCGGTAAGGCCGCTTCCTAGCCGTCTAACTCACCTACTTTTATCTGAGCTTGAGACCAGACTATTTATAAGAATAATATCTTGGTGAGATATTGTTGTTTGCTAAAAAATTTTTCAGATCTTTGTTTTGCATTTTCATTTATTTGTATATTTTCACCAAAAAAAGACTTTTACAAAGAACTCCCATGCTCAAAACTTATGAAACAGCGCACTATCAAGGAAATATTTTCTGTTACCGTTTCCAGGCAAATCTTCGATTCCTGAACACGCCAAACAGGTTTCTGCTGTCAACAGTATCAAAAACAGAACACAGATTACTGTGGACTTCATATTTCACTAAAAAATCATATTGTATTTTGATAAGTACACAATAACATACCAACTACATGTAGGCCAGATAAGAAAAGTCTAAAGAGTGCAAAGCCTGGTTCATACATCATTCAATAAGTGTCCAAAGCCAAAAATCCCAAAAAACAAAAAGTTTGGGGATTGGCGGGATTTTTTCCTTTCTTTATGATATTTTTTCTTAGGACGTTATTGTTTGAACACAAACAAAAACATAAATATCCTTTGCAAGATTTTATAGTTGTTCTTGCTTTTTGGCTGTATTTTAAAATTTTAAGAAGGACTGCAACCCTGCATAAACAAGTTTTTTAAATAAATTAAAACAGAAATCAAAACAAAAACATACCCTTTGCAACGTTTTTTTATAGCTGTTCAAGTTTTTTTCTGATATTTAAAAATTTTAACAGCAACTGCACAATACAAACTAAAACTCCAACTAATCCATTCATGTGAGATTCATTTGTGTTTTGAATTAAATTAACTAGACTTAGAATAAAAACTTCAAACTCAGAATAAAAAAAACCTAGTTTAATCTTAAAATAAATTCAATCTTGGCTATATTAAAAAAAGCCTACCTTCGTTGGTTTCGCAGTTTTTCTTTAAACCACTTGGTTTGTTCAAATAAATTTTATTTATTGCTGGCGAAAAAAATCTAGGATATTGTAAAAAATAGTTTTAAATCTTTTAATTCTGGAAAAACTTGTTTTAGCCTGGCAAAAATGTAGGAAAATTTATAATAATTATTTAAAACCAAAAATTAAAAGTGAGAACCTGTTTAATAGGTTGGGATATTGTACAATTGCATGATGTGACAAAATAAAATTTTAAGCCATACATTTGATTTAGTGACGTTTCACTTTTTTAAACATGTTTTATTTATGGACTACGCGATAGTTTCATTTTTTTAAACATATTTTATTTATGGACTACGTGATATTCTTCAAAAGTTTTTTAAAGGTGCGGTATACTAAATCATGGTGTCTTTTTTTCGCTTGGTTTTTGGTATCAATCGATGCGTCAGGTTTTACTGAGTAAAATTTGTACTACAAAAAAATTATACCATAGGTGGTGCGGCAGCAATACGGGTCAATATAGCTTCTTGGCTCTGCACCAACCATAATTAAAGAAGGTGTCGTGGTTGATGAAGGAGCACTACAGGGTGATTTAGCTGGACGGAGCCGTGCTAACTGGCTCCCTATCATAAGAGTACCGCACGAAACAGTACCACATAATAGTCCCAGGTTTCGCAAAAGAGTACGCACGAAACAATACTGGAACAAAAGAGTGCGGCACAAAAGAGTACGGACGCAAAAGAGTACTGTGATATTGCGTGCAGAAACTAGCTGATTTTAGTGATTCAAATGGAAATTTGTATATTTAAGAAATTAATTTACGCATATTAAAGTATAATTTTTGGGCGGTGGTAATGTTGGTAATTATTTTTGTTCCATTCTTTTTTCTGTCGCGCTTAGGTTATTAGAAGTAAGCACACAAACGGTGTATAAAAATTATCGTGTAGTAAAAGATGGGCATTTCGGATTTATCTTGAATAAAAAAATAACTTTTTTTTAATTTTAATCGTATGTTTTTAAATGCTAATAAATTACGTTTTGACTTTTGCTAAAAAAATTAATCGATTGAAATAATAATAGATTTTTTTAAAAATAAAAATCTAGAGTTTTTTTGTTTTTTTAACTAAATCAAAGTTGTTAATTATGTTATGTGTGCTATTAAGTTATCATGCTCCAAAAAAAAACGATTATTAAAACAAAAAAGTCAGAATCTGCGCACTTATTATTTCATCCTCCAATTTATTTAATTTTAAAAAGTTTATGTTATTTTAGCCATTTTTTTACAATTATTTTTTTGTATTTATCATTGTTTAGAAACTTTGAATCCGCAAAAAATAAGAAAAATTAAAATATTATTCTTTAATTATATTTTAAATTATTTTGAAAATAAACTGGCGCCCCGTGTGTTTATAAAGATTCTGCAGGGCTCCAAAAACTGGCGTTCCGGAGCTCCACAGGGAACATGTTTATTTGTTATAGGCCCAAATAAATCATGTATTCTACCCTAATTAAAAAATATAATCAATTGTGAAGTTAAACATGCTTCTCTGTATAACATATGTTGGTTTTATGATGCATACAAAATAAAAGAGAAAGTTACAGTTTTAAATTCTGCAATAGGGTTTAAAACTGATTTTTATTAAATATTTATTTTTTGCTTAATAAAACTGTTTTTGCTTTTTGGAATTTCTGTCAAAACTGTTTTTAAATTAATTTTTCACTAAATTTCTAAAAACTTTATAAAACTATTCCTAAAAGAGAAAATAACTTAAAACATTTTTCAAGTTAAATATGTTTCAAATCGTTCATTTAAGCATAAGAAACGTTGAAGGAACATGAGCCAACTGCAGATAGTAGGAAGGAACATTAGTAATGAAGCGTAATTTGTTGTCTACGATTTTTTTTAATTTCTTTTTTTAAATAACTTAGTTTTTACAAAACAGAAAAAACCAAGGCTTAGCTACCAGTAAATTTTAAAAATGTAAAAAAAATAAAAAATAAAAAAAAGTTTTAAAACGTACCTGCGGTCAACTATATTTACTCAAATTAAACAGCTCAAGGGGCTTACAGTGGCGTTAACACTAACTATGTAGTTACATGAACAAAGAACTTTATTAAATGATCTATTAAAAATAGAAGAGTTTGCTGTATAAAACGCTGCTCATTAATTTTTATTGTAATAAAGTAAAGTTAAGTAGCTGTTAGTAGTAATAGTTTTAACATTAAGTCATTTTTTCAGTACTCTTTTGTGCCAGTACTGTTTTGAGTCAAACGCAAAACGTGAATATCTTACTCTTTTTTGCCAGTACTCTTTCGTGCCAGTACTGTTTTGCGCCAGAGTCGCGGGGTGTAGCAAACGCAGTTCACACAGGACTTTTATGTGCCGTACTGTTTTTTGACGGTACTGTTCTGTGGCGTACTATTTTGTGCATACTCTTTTGCGAAACCCGGGACTATTTTGTGGTACTGTTTCATGCCGTACTCTTATGCGTCGGCCCCGTGCTAACTATATTAGCACAATCATAATTAGAGAACATAAGTAAATTCTGGGATTCAGTGTCTTCTTCTTATTATTGTGACGACACAAAGCAGAAACGAAAATAAGCAGTCGCTGAAAAATTTAGACAGTCAAATTTATTAAAAAATTTGGCCGATACAGGAATTGAACCTGTAACCTCCAAAGTCGTCTTTAGTGTGCTATGTGCTATCTAACGCTTTTACTTTGAGTTTTCACTGAAGAGACACATACGGTGTATGTGTCGCACCTTCCCACCAAGAAAAGAGCTGTCTCAGCCTCTTTGATTAAATCCACACACCTCCACTAGCCCCAACAAGCCCGTCTATCTACCGTAGCACAAGGGGTACATTGGTATACAGACCCGGAGGTGCGTATCAGCCATCAAATGTCAGGCGTTGAAAAATTTAGACAGCAAAATTTATTGAAAAATTTGGCCAATACAGGAATTAAATCCATAACCTCTAAAGTCGACTTTGGCGTGCTATCCATTACACCATGGGCTGGACTATGACAGGGGAAAGATAATCGCCTTTATTAACGCTTTTACTTTGAGTTTTCACGGAAGGGACATATAGGGTGTATGTGTCACATTATTGTTTTTATTATTCTAATGTTCATATTCTAAACCTGATTTTTTTCTCAACGTATCTATCAGTGATTTATAAAATAGGGGGAGCAATTCTAATTTTTGTCAAGTTTGTCAGGGTTATAAATTTTTATTTACGTAAAAAGAGCTTTAAAATACATGGGCGAATGTAGCAGCAAAAATATTCCAAGGAATAAAACATATAGCGGCGCGCGCCGGCATTACCAAGACAATCCTCAGACTACATTTGGCGATTTTCTTTTTTACTATGTGCTTAGCGTTGAGAGCTCTTCTTTTTGACCACCATGGCGAAATAAAAGCAAGTGTATGTCCTTGCTTGCTTATTGATCACGGAAACCGCACCAATAAAAAAATGTATCAAAATGTATTGTGTGACACCTAATTGAAGCGGACTGTATTTCCTCCGAGTTTGTTCAAGTTGACGATATAATTCATTTAAATATTGATGTAATTCGGTTTTATACCGACTCGTTTATTTTTGTGAAATAAAGATGGTTTTTAAAAGTAGTAAATATTTATTAAAACAGTTAAAAAAACATGGGCAGTTATTACAGGACGGAAGGTACTCGCAACATACACACCAAAAAACAAGATACAGGGCGAAGCAGAGAAAACAAAAAATAACCAATTTCAAAAATATAATTTGAAGTTGGCGGTGAAAATTAAGGCAAAGAGATGGGGAATCAATTCACAGTCTTGAGTTAGAACTCAAACCTCAACTGATTTGATTTTCCTGAAACTTGTTTCCCGATTGGAATCGGATTGTACAGAGCCAACTTTGTCCCAATCGTCTCCTCGGTCGGCTCCCCTTTTTACCCCAGTTTCAAAAGTTCACCTATAGGGGACCTTTTCGCCAAACCCTGTACTTTTTATGAGAGTGGCGACGCCCGACGAGAATCAATATCTTTCTCGCCTTATGACGCTCACGCCACCTTTACTGTAATTATCCAAAACGATTTTACTTTAACCGGCTGACAAACGTATTTTACATGCGTTTTTATTTACTCTGACTCAAAACACACGACAGCAATTGTTCACCAAATAAAACGAGTTCCTTTAACTCCAAAGGTCAACGGTGAAATAATTTACATATTTTTTACACCTCTCCGGAGATGCGACTCTCATCTCATTCACTTAGATTAAAAATAAACACGTCAAATAAAAATGCTTGAAACAATATATTACAAAATACTTGAAATAGAATTAATAGAAATTACAAAAACATACATAAAAATACTAAATACAAAATTACACTACAAATATAAAAATATTACGATTCTTTGATTAAACAACGAAAAAAAATTGACGTATCACAAGTTAAAAATATCACAACGTTAGAAATTAAAATGATTAAAAATTATATTACATTATATTAACCCTGGCTGTTTGGTTTTACTTAAATTCTATATTTAAAATTTTAAATCTTTACGATACCGAAGTATTATCTTCACACCAGTTAATTAATTCAGTTAAAGTTATATAGCCACATGTTGTTCCATTTAATTTAGTTAATAAATAAGTCACTGTAAGCTAAACATGTATTTTATTTTTTAATATCTATTTACTATTTGTTGTGTTGTTTTTATTTGTACACAAAAGGATTCCACAACAGTAGTTTATTTGCTAACAGGAACAGATAAACAGCAGCAGTAGCAAGTAGCACAAAGCAAAGCAGCAGTAAGTACTGGCAGTATATAGCCAGAGCAGTAGTGGCAAAGCACAAAGAAAGTCAAAAATACACAATATAATCACAAATATAATATTGCTATCAAGTAACGACAGTGCACAAACTATAATAATAATTAATTACTATGCTATCTTTCAAACGACCGATTGTGATAGGTTTCTAAAGACATTCTTTGTAAGGCTGCAGCTTTCAACGACTGAGAATTAACCGATTCAATCTTAACACTATTTTTGGTTTTTAAAAAATACAAGATCTTGCAAACCAAAAAGTTAAAAAAGATATTGCAAAAGTAAACACTATTCGTTTAGCTTACAATAACTTATTACATATAAAGTAACAAAATTTAGGTCGTAAAACAAATCAAAAAGTCGTCTTAGAAAGTATGAATCTTTGGGGCTATTGGTGTTTTTTGCATACATACCAACTAAGCGTGTCGGGACTTGTTGGACTGAAGCAAACTTCTTTTGGGGCATCTAAGATCAAATTTAATCGACATATTGGGCAAATTTAGTTATTAGAAAGTGACTTGATTTGCTTCTTTGGTATGCTACCATGGGTAGTTTTAAAAAACCCATTTAGTTTTGCATATCACGTGCGCACAATTAATTGAAATGTATATTTGCTTAGGTATTGTATTGGGCCTAAAATCTGTGCACACAACTAAGCGTGTCAGGACTTGTTGGACTGAAGAAAACTTCTTTTGGGGCATCTAAGATCAAATTTAATTGACGAGGGTGTATATTACATGGAGGAAAAACGGTACAGCTTACGGGTGGACCAAGGAGGGTGCAAAGAAAAAGGTATGAGGGCTATTGTAACTATTTTAGTATTTTAGGAATCAATGGAAATGGAAATGGCATGGACACTAATACAATAAATTGGATAAAGCTGGAACCAGACCTTATTGCATGCTTACTAACTGTTATTGTACTTAAATAATAATTTTAGCAATAATATTTTTTGCAAAGGGTTCTGTTTCACAAAGGTAAGTCGAAGTCCAGAAAGGAAGTACAGATAGACTGGAACCAATCAACAATCAGATGAATACTTTAGTAGTTACATATCTAAAATAATCATAACATACCTTTTCTTAAATCCTTTAACAAGGTTGTCCTTAATCATATTATGCTGCACTGGCCCCTATTAGTAGTGAGTGCTAATATTGTGCAAGATAATATGAACAGCAATTTCCATTTTGTATGGGAAGATTGGGATATTTTTACAAACAAACTAACTGAAGATGTACTTAAAATTCTTAATTTATGTCATAATTTTAATAATGTACATACTGGAGATTTTAGTAGGTTTTATACTATGTTAGCGCACAATATTATTCTTAAAAACCTTAACGGGCTTGTGGATCTACTTTTAAAAAATTCAGGTAAAAAATATCTAGTAGTGTCCTACCGTAATTGTGTTTATGCAGATAATACTTCCAATTATAAAACATTTTTTACTAAAAAAGAAATACTTGTGTTAATAAAATTTATTCTGGATAATGCATATGTAATATTTTCAGAAAAATTTTTTAGGCAAATAAAAGGCATTTTAATGAGAGGGAATTGCTCTCCACAACTAGCTGACTTAACACTATTCTTCTGTGAATCTACTTATTTAAAAATCTCAACAATAATGCACAGCGATATCTTCTAAGAAATATATGTAGATATGTAGATAATCTAATTAACATTAATCACCTTACCTTTGTAGATGAATGTAAAAAAATATACTTAATAGCCTTATCTTTAACATACACTTCAGAAACATTATATATTGCTAATTATTTAGATTTAAGAATTGAACTGAAAACTAATAAACCCAAAATATCAGTTTATAATAAAACTGGGGACTTTAATTTTAGGTTATAAGGTATATTCATAAAGAAAGTAATGTTAGTAATAAACTCGGTTTGCAAGAGTTTTACTCATAATTCATTAGATCCGCAAGAATTTGTAACAGAGGGGAATTCGTAACAGAATTTGTTCATTAACAAGGCTTACGAACTAACATATGATTTCTTAAAACTGGTATATAAATATAAACAGCTGGAGCGAAAAGCTATAACATTTTGTGTTATAAATAAACCTTTGGTTAGTAAGTTTAATATAATGGATAAAAAAGCATAATAAAATTTGTATATGCCTTCATGCCTGGTATACAATAGCGAACAGAAAATTTTGTATTTAAAAAAAATCAGTGTTGTAAAGTCCATTTATATACAATTGACAAATATTTGCATAAAACGTAGGGTAACTGACTTAATTTCGGCCACGCCTTAATTTCGGCCACCAATTTAGGGTGTTAGAAAATTGGCTTATTTTTAAAACACAAAAGAACTAGCACAAAAGTAACTGGATTAATGTTAAATAAAGTGTTTTTGCAAAAGTTTTTTATTTTTGTTATTCTACATTATCAACATTTTCATACAAAAAGTGAATTTTCTGTCATTTTCCTAATTTTTGCTTTGTGTTTAAACTGCATCAAATTTAGAACGAAGCAATATATAACCTTAAAATATCGTTTATTTAAGGCTCAAAGTTGTTAATTTTCATGTTTTGATATTTTCTTCAAAATCATTTTGCAATGCGTTTAACTAACTGCGCATTTTAAGATTCCGTTAATTTCGGCCACCTGAAAATTTAGGTGAAAGAACCTGCCGTTTTTTGCTGTTTTTAAATATCATTGTACTACCGTATTTATAAAGAAATTTTTTTGCTCGTTTGACTTTGTTTTGACGTTTTTTAAGCCAAAAATAAAAATTGAACAAAAAATAGAAATTATTAAACTTGTTTTTTTAAGGTTTTGACATAATTATTTAAAGTCTTGCTAATAACTATTAAAGTTCGCAAACGGGAAAAATTAAGTTATATGTACCAAGAACAATACCTAAAGGTAAATTTGCAACCTTTAGAAATTTTTATTGTTTCGTTTAAGCAATAGTTATGGCCAGTTCTTTGTAGGTGGCAGAAATAAATGGCACGCGCCTTAATTTTCGGCCACTTTTAAAAAAAAAGTTTAAACCTTCACTGATTTTTAAGATGTAACACAAATATTCCCATTTTGCACGTGAATAACAAATATAGCTATTGTTTGATTTTTAGGACAAATTTTGGCTTGATTGAAAAAGCCAGAAAAAAACTTATTCAAAAAAATAAAAAAATGTGGCCGAAATTAAGTCAGTTACCCTAAGTCCAGTCAAATAAAGTGGATTATAATTTAGATCAATTTCCCCAATGCGCATTACATCTTATCTACAAATGCTTTTAGCGGAATTTTTAAGAACTATTTTAATAATTGCATAATTTTGCATAATTATAACTTATATTTTTTTATTTATTTAAATAATCAAAGTCGCTGGATTTATTAATTTTTGAAAATTACCCAGATAAGAGAACTTAATGTTTTATCAATTTTATTTGTTTTCATTCTAATTTTATAATTTTTGAAATTTTCGCTCCTTTCTAAATAATTTTCTAAATAACGCGTAAACTTCTGTTAGCCTTTTTGATTTTGCTTTGTATATATATTCTTTCACGCTTTTCTTTACATTGTAATATTTTTTATATAAGTTTTAGTATGGACGGTTGCAAACGTGGCATGGAAGAGTCTAGGCCACAGGTAAATATTGATTTGTTTAACAGATATATTTTTAAATTTTCTTTCTGTGTTGTCAAGCTTGACGGGAGCATCAACTGATGACGACGCACTCCCCTTGGGCTAGTCCTAATAACTGTCTTGGTGTAAGCGTCCAAACAAGTTATTAATAATATAGTTTTTATTAAAAACATATAAAAATTTTATCTCTAGGTTTTTTATTTTGTGTGTCTTTAAATTTAAAATCAAATTTTTTTTATAAATTTATCTTAATAACTCGTTTTATATATTATGTAAAACTTTTTTATTTGATATATTAAAAACTTTCTTTAACTTGCCCATTTATGTTTTTATTTTATTATTGTATATAAAGTATATGGGACTATACCCTTCCTACAAACTATTTTTTGGGTGGTTTGTTTCCATAACCCAGGGGGTCTAGCTTTTTGCCTTTGTTTAAACACAACTAATTATTAACGTTAACAGGGGAATTTTACTAAACGCCTGTTAACTATCAGTGTTATTTTAGCACGTTGTTTAAAACTCTTAATAATGTTTTAAATTTTTTAAAAAATATTTGTTTTCCTTGTTTACATGATAATTTTATGCAAAATTTCATTGTAACACAAACTAAAAACACGATCAAAAATGATTTAAACAACGTGCTAATATAGTACCCATAATTAACATGCGTTTAGTGGTCTCCAGACTTTGTTTTTAATCCCAATCTATGGATTATTCCATATGATGGCGGAATAAAAAATCATTCAAAGCAAATAAATCTCTACTACAATATGTGGAATAATCTAGTCTCTGTTTTTGAAAGATGCTGTTAAAGTTTCGACAAAAAAATTTGACTTTGAGTTTTTATAATTTTTAAGCACGCAGAGCTCAATATATGCAAACATCTCGAATTAAAGACCTTGAAGATTCGGCTACTTCTTAAAAAAAATTTATGATAGAATTTTTGGCGCCTTAGCTTTGAAGCCCCGAATTTAGCGGTATTTTTTTCAGTAAATTTCAAACTTTCGACCATATTAATCTTTACGTCTGAAAGTTTTTGTGTAGATTTCTCATATTTTGAGTTTTAACATAATAGTTTGTTGAAGGTAACCTAACTGGGTCGAATACTACTTGCTTACTTACTTAACTGACTTTGTCCAAAGGACAAATTTTAAGTAGCGTTCATACTTTTTCCAAAGGAGAAGTCCAGAGGACGTTTTGACTTGTCTAAAGGACGTTTTGGCTTTTATAAAATTGTCCTTTGGACTTTGTCCAAAGGACGTTTTGTCATAAGTATGAACCGACCTGAACTCACCTACTTTTATCTGAGCTTGAGTTTGAGACCAGCCTATTTATAGGAATTATATCTTGGTGAGATATTGTTGTTTGCCAAAAAATTTTTCAGATCTTTGTTTTGCATTTTCATTTTTTTGTAAATTTTCACCAAAAAAAAGACTTTTACAAAAAAATCCCATGCTCAAACTTATGAAACAGCGCACTATCGTGAAAATATTTTCTGTTACCGTTTACAGGAAAATCTTCGATTCCTGAACACGCCAAACAGGTTTCTGCTACAAACAGTATCAAAAACAGAACACAGATTACTGTGGACTTCATATTTCACTAAAAAATTATATTGTATTTTGATAAGTGCACAATAACATAGCAACTACGCAAAGCCTGGTTCATACATCATTCAATAAGTGCCCAAGGCCAAAAATCCCAAAAAAACAAAAAGTTTAGGGTTTGGCGGAATTTCTGCCTTTCTTTATGATATTTTTTCTTAGGTCCTTTTTGTTTGAACACAAACAAAAACATACATATCCTTTGCAAGGTTCTATAGTTGTTCTTGTTTTTTGGCTGTATTTGAGAATTTATGAAGGACTGCAACCATGCATAAACCAGTTTTTAAATAAATTAAAACAAAAATCAAAACAAAAACATACTCTTTGCAACGGTTTTTATAGCTGTTCTAGTTTTTTTTTTCTGATATTTAAAAATTTTAACAACAACTGCGCAATTCAAACTAAAACTCCAATTAATCCATTCATGTGAGATTCATTTTGTGTTTTGTATTAAACTAATCTAGACTTAGAATAAAAACTTCAAACTCAGAATAAACCTTGTTTAATCTTAAAATAAATTCAATCTTGGCTATATTAAAAAAAGCCTACGTTCAATGGTTTCGCAGTTTTCCTTCAACTCTCTTAATTTTGTTTGCGAAAAGTCATGTACAAATAAATCAACGTTAGTAAAAATTACAATGTTGTTTGTAAACTTTTATAAAAAACACTATTGTTTATAAAGCCTCATTTTCGCATACATTTTTCGATTTGGCCTAGCGGTTAGAATCTGGGACTTGCATGCAAAGGTCTGAGGTTCGATTCCCACCACAGACAATTTTTTTCAATTTATCCAGAACAGTTTGTAAAATTTACAAACAAGTTTCTTGTCCCATTAGAAAGTCACGTTTTTGTAAAATATGCAAATGTTTTAGTGAAAAAAGTGAAAACAAGGTTAAGAGAGAAATCACTTGGTTTGTCAAATAAATTTTATTTATTGCTGACGAAAACAATCTAGAATATTGTAAAAAATAGTTTTAAATTCTGGAAAAACTTGTTTTAGCCGTGCAAATCTGTAGAAAAATTTATATTAATTATTTAAAACCAAAAATCACAAGTGAGAACCTGTATTTAGTAGGTTGGGATATTGTACATTTGCATGATGTGACAAAATAAAATTTTATGTCATACATTTGATTTAGTGACGTTTCACTTTTTTAAACATATTTTATTTATGGACTACGTGATATTCTTTAAAAGTTTCTTAATGGTGCGGTATATACATTTTCTTAAAGATCTTGGCATATACATCACTAACGACTTAAAATCTTCTCTTCACTGCTCTACTATCACAAGCAAAGCTCATCGAATAGTTTCTTTGGTTTTTCGTGCTTTCACGTCAAATGACAGAAATTTGTTTCTAAAAGCGTATCGCACTTACGTTTTACCTATTTTCGATTTTGAATCTGTAGTTTGGTCACCTTATTTAATAAAAGATAAGCGTAAAATCGAACATGTTCAAAAGCATTTTACCAGACATTTATTTGCTCGTTGCGGTCTCCAAAAAACTAGCTATAAAAATCGCTTAATCGAACTTAAGCTTGATAGTTTAGAACTGAGAAGACTTAAAACAGATCTCTGTATGTGTTTCAAAATTATCCAAGGTTTTGTCAATACCGATATGCAAAAATTTTTTGTAGCTTCAACTGAAAAGAGAACACGTAACAATGGCTATAAACTAGAACTTAAAAAATTTCGGTTAGATGTAGCCAAATACTTTTTCAGTAACCACGTTATCACTTTTTGGAACAAACTTCCAAGTGAGATTGACCTTTAAAGTTCCATTAGCTCATTTAGATTTAAGCTTAATAAACATTTTTCTTTATAACTAAATTAGTTTTATTTTTTTGGTTTATTTCTTGGGTTCAATACGATTTCTGTGTTTTATTTTTATTTGACTGTTTTAACAGCTCACGTCAGCAGTAATTTTTCTATTACCTGTGCAGCTGTGTTTATTGATCGATGTACTGCATTTTTTATTGTATTTACACCGTATTTATGTATTTCTTTCTAATAAACTAATAAATATTAAATCATGGTGTATTTTTTCGCTTAGTTTTCGGTATCAATCGATGCGTCAGGTTTTACTGAGTAAAAAATTGTATTACAAAAAAAATTTTCAGCGATTGTCGAGATATTAGCAAGAATATCGCTTAGTTATTTCATCGACTTTTTCCGCCAAACAACAGTAAATATGTACGCCTGATGAGCGAGTAAAAAACAAACGACGAGGAGCACAGGTGCCAAGATTGAACTGAACTCAAAATACATCAAATAGTTTATTCTGAATAAAGCATTACAACTGCAATATAATAATTAAAAAACCACAGAAATTAGTACAATTAAAAATTTTGCATGTTTTCATAGCAAAATTTGCATATAAAATATCTTAAATACATCTGATTTTTTACAAGAAAGAATGCATTTGCAACGTCAAACGTAAACAAAACAAAAGACACCGCGACTGGTGTTTGGTAAAAAACAAAAAATTATCTGGAATAACCAAGCGATATTCTTGCTAATATCTCGACAACCGCTGAAAATTAATTTTTTTTGCAATACAATTTTTTAATCAGTGAAACTTGACGCATCGATTGATACCAAAAACAAAGCGAATAAAATACACCATGATTTAGTATACCGCACCTTAAATATCACAATAAAAACCAACACAAACAACCGTGCCATGTACAGAGAAAACGTTGTGTTTCTTACGCAGTCTGAATGAAACCCTAAGTCTAAGTAAGGAGCTGGGTTTGTGTAAGGAAGGCAAGGCAGTGATAGTTCTTACTGTGGTATTACCAACTGTATGGTGGATGGTGCACCAACCAATGGTGGAAGTCGGTGCTTTTAACGCTGGGGTCCCAGCACTATGGGATATTGGATTCCATTTCAATATGCCAGGGACTAAGCTGGCTCTCAAGAATAGAGGTTTTTCTCGTAATGAATCTTGTTAAACCTGCATCAGTATGCTATGGTATGGTATGCTGTAGGGCGTACAGATCAGGAGTCAGAAATCCCATAAGACGCAGTCATTTCAGAGATCCAGATTCATTTACAAAGTTACTGATAGGAACATTCAACAATTACAGAAGTTAATTGTTTACTCAACAAATGGGTGCACAATTATAACTACTAACTAACTATATGTAAGAAATAAAGCCTTATATATATATTGGGAGTAGGTTGAAAAAGAGTAGTTTGTTTTATTCACACCATCAACAAAATATTACAATTAAAGAAAGAGAAAAATAGCTGACAGAAAAAATAGAAAAGCTAGTGGCTGTACAGTTAGTGGAAACGCTTTGCAGGGGAAAAACCACATAAAATGTACTTTGTATTTTAGCCGTTTTTATGTATTTTTATAAAAGAACTTTCAGCAGAGTCGGTTTTTGTTTTACCCAGGTTACTCCATTATAAAAACAAGACTTTTTACACATTTTTTGTATTTCCTTTAATTTGAGGTTTTCTCAGTTCACTGATTTTTATGAAAAAGATAAAGCAAAAAATAACAAGAATAATTGCATCATCTTGTTTCAATACTTTTATTGCTAATGTGGACCAAAAAATTAATTCAGAAATCCGCTTGCTCAGAGGAAAAAAGTTTTCTAGCTAGGTTTTAGGCTTGTTGACATTAGTGTCGCTCTTATGTATAAAAACTTTTGTAGTTGAAAATCTGCCCAAAAAACTCATACATTTTATAGTACATTGTTATTAAAATGTATTTGCTTGCTTATACTTGCTGCTTATTTTCTGTTCTTGTTATAAAAATAATTTTAGTTGTGCAATCATTTGTTGTTCTTTACTATTTTATTGTAAACTTGGAAAAAAGTACATTAAAACAGGTAACCTTTAAACATTTAATGTGCTTTATGTTTTTTTTATATCCACATCAGCCAGTTATTTAGGTCTGAAAGGTTGTAATAATCACAACTTTCACATAATCTGTATAAAGGTACTTACGTGCTACAAAAAACTTAAATTTCTGATTCTAAACCAATTTTTTAATATCTGAAAAATTCTGAGAAATATTGATATTGCAAACATAATTACTAACTGTAATTTGTGCAAACAATTATGAATTAAGTAATTGCCAGTTTTCAAGAATATGAGGGTGAATAAACACTGCTTAGGTTTCTAAATTGTTAGGTTTTTTATTTTTACTTTAATAAACGTTTTTTAAATTTAATTACTATGTTGTGTCTTGTGGTTTATTAATGTTTTTAACTATTTAATTTTTTTATGTTGACAAAATTATTTATTCATTTATTTGGGCTTTGTAGGCAATTTACTATATGAAATTTTTAACATCATCAAGAAAACATGAAATTTTATTGTCCAATTTATTCTTTTTTCTAATTAATGGTTTTATGATAACGTTAAAAAAGTCAGGGCAACCCCAAACTCTAAATTATTTAGCAATATAAACTACGGTATTGTTTATTTTGACGGTTAAAACTAGTTTTCAAGTTTTTGATTTTTTAAAACTGTTTTTCTCATATAGGATTATAAATCAATTTCACCAGCATATTCAGACTTTTTGTCATTAATAAAAGTCATAAAAACACATTAGTTTAGAAACAAAAAGTTTTAAAAAAAGAAACAAGGCCCAAAACTAATTTTCCAATTTTTGAATTTTTAAAACTGTTTTTTTCATATAGAATTACATCAATTTTCCAGCATATTAATACTTTTTCTCATTAAAAAAGTCATAAAAACATATTAGTTTAGGAACAAAAAGAGTTTTTTTAACAAGAAACAAGGTCCAAAATTTGATCTTGGACTTTTGTCATTGATTTAAAAAAACAACACTTAAGCAAACAAGGGCCAGTACACACAATTGTGCAATAGAATTCATACTGAAATCCAATGATACAAAAGGATTTAAATAAATAAGCAGGTTCCATTGCTGGCGTTTCATGCATAAATTTTAAACGTGTTTTGTCAGTAAATCCATAAAGCCTACTAACACAATAGAAACATAAACTAACAGTACAGCAAAACACACAATTATAATAAATTAAAAACATTAACATAAATACAAAAGAAAAATGAAAAAAAAATTGTTGTGATTTTTACCTTTTTATATTTTAATTGGCATTAAGAGTATTTTGACCTCATAATCCTTTTATATCTATATCTAAATAGACGTAATGTGTGTGTATGTGTGTGTATTTGTGTGTGTGTGTGTGTGTGTGTGTGTGTGTGTGTGTGTGTGTGTGTGTGTGTGTGTGTGTGTGTGTGTGTGTGTGTGTGTGTGTGTGTGTGTGTGTATGCGTGTGTGTATGCGTGTGTGTATGCGTGTGTGTATGCGTGTGTGTATGCGTGTGTGTATGCGTGTGTGTATGCGTGTGTATGTGTGTATGCGTGTGTGTGTGTGTGCGTAGTGGGGTAGCGTGTCTGTATGCGTGTATGTATGCGTGTGTGTATGTATGCGTGTATTATGCGTGTGTGTATTGCGTGTGTGTTATGCGTGTGTGTATGCGCGTGTGTGTATGCGTGTGTGTATGCGTGTGTGTATGCGTGTGTGTATGCGTGTGTGTATGCGTGTGTGTATGCGTGTGTGTATGCGTGTGTGTATGCGTGTGTGTATGCGTGTGTGTATGCGTGTGTGTATGCGTGTGTGTATGCGTGTGTGTACGCGTGTATGTATGCATGTGTGTATGCGTGTGTGTATGCGTGTGTGTATGCGTGTGTGTATGCGTGTGTGTACGCGTGTGTGTATGCGCGTGCGTCCGCGTGCGTCCGCGTGCGTCCGCGTGCGTCCGCGTGCGTCCGCGTGCGTCCGCGTGCGTCCGCGTGCGTCCGCGTGCGTGCGTGTGTGCGTGCGTGCGTGCGTGCGTGTGTGCGTGTGTTTGTGTATGTGTGTGTGTGTGCGCTCGTATGCGTGTGTTTTGTGTGTGTGTGTCCCTAACTTCTTTTTAACCACCCAACGGATTAAGGTGAATGAAAAATCATTGAAAAGCTTATTGGGAAAATTTTGTAAGGGAGTTGCAATTTAAAAAAAATTAGATGAACACCTTTATACTAGACAACGCTTTTTCACCAAAGGAAAATGCGTTGTCTAGTATAAAAATAAATAAATCCATATAAGATCTATGAGTTTTGGAACTTAAAAATTTTTTGTCTTTGAATTGGTTAAAACTTATTGTTAAGAGTAATTAGCCTTTGTAAAGACCGAATATCATGTTTTTTTTTTACCAAAAATGAACATGGAAATTTTTATATTGGACAACGTTTTTTCACTAAAGAAGGAAATGACCTTCCTCCTTAACCACAAAAAGGATTGAGCTAAATGAGATATTATTGCAAAGCTTACATACCATTTGATCTCATAATTCATTGAACTTACCAACCAAAACAACTTGTTATTTTACCACCAAGTGTATAATTGTTTGGGAATTTTTTATTTTACTTTTATGAAACTTAAATTTACAGAATCGTGGCGTTTAAATATTTTAATAAAAAATTATTGGGCTTTTTGTTTTTATTTTTACCATGTTTTTTAAGTTAATTACTTGTTGTTGGTTGTTGTGTGGTTGTGGTTTAAAATGTATTTTTTAATTTTTTTATGCTCATGAAATTATTTATTTAATTGTTTGTGAACATGACATTTGTCATTAAAAACAGTGAATTTGTGTTTAATAGTTTATTTTTTCTCTGATTGTTGGTTTTAACCGTTTCCCCTAAAGACCTTTTCCCCGTTGCAACCGTGAAACCTTCGTACGACAAAGGTGAAACCTTTGTCTCAAGGTGGTGGTATTTATGTATGACAAATGTTGTACTTAAACCTAACTGGGGAAAACTCTACGCATGACATAGGTCGTACTTTTGTCATACATAATTTTTTGTGCGCGAATAGTGCCTAGTGAGCGGGCAAATTGAAATGGTTAAAGCTGTACGGTAGCAATATTCAAATTTTAGTAACATGAAATATCCTATGGAATACATTGTATCCGTGAGAAAAATCTGCATATTGCTACCGTACAGCTTTAACCATTTCAATTTTCTCGCTCATTGGGCACCACTCGCGCGAAAAATTAAGTATGACAGAAGTTGGACATAGGTCATACGAAGGTTTCACGGTTGTAACCGAGGAAAAGGCAATCATGGGAACGGGTTAAGACAGCATTGAAAAATTTAAATTATTTACCAATATACATTATGTTCTTGTTTCGTTTTGACAAGTTTGGCTTTTTGGAGATGATAGATCAATAAATCCGGTGTATACCAATAGGTGGTGCGGCAGCAATACGGGTCAATATAGCTTCTTGGCTCTGCACCAACCATAATTAAAGAAGGCGTCGTGGGTGATGAAGGAGCACTACAGGGTGATTTAGCTGGACGGAGCCGTGTTAACTATATTAGACAACCTCTCATGGGTGGAGAGGGAGAGCCACGGCTCAAATTAGCCCTGCGGCCCTGCGACAATCATAATTAGAGAACATTAGTAAATTCTGGGATTTAGTGTCTTCTTCTTCGTATTGTGACGACCCAGAGCAGAAGCAGTCGCTGAAAAATTTAGACAGCCAAATTTATTAAAAAATTTGGCCGATACAGGAATTGAACCTGTAACCTCCAAAGTCGTCTTTAGTGTGCTATGTGCTATCCATTACATCATTGGACAGACAATGACGCCCAAAAGATCATCGCCTTTATTAACGCTTTTACTTTTGAGTTTTCACGGAAGAGACACATATGGTGTATGTGTCACACCTTCCCGCCAAGAAAAGAGCTGCTCTCAGCCTCTTTATTAAATACACACACCTCCACCACACAGCCCCAACAAGCCCGTCTATCTATCGTAGCACAAGGGGTACACTGGTATACAGACCCGGATATCAGCCACCAAATATTTGACGACACAAAGAAGAACCGAAAATAACCAGGCGCTGAAAAATTTAAACAGTAAAATTTATTGAAAAATTTGGCCAATACAGGAATTGAACCCATAATTTCTAAAGTCGACTTTGGTGTGCTATCCATTACACCATGGGCTGGACTATGACAGGGGAAAATAATCGTCTTTATTAACGCTTTTACTTTGAGTTTTCACGGAAGGGACATATAGGGTGTATGTGTCCCATTATTGTTTTTATTATTCTAATGTTCATATTCTAAACCTGATTTTTTCTCAACGTATCTATCAGTGATTTATAAAATAGGAGGAGCAATTGTAATTTTTGTCAAGTTTGTCAGGGTTATAAATTTTTATTTACGCAAATAGGGCCTTAAAATACATGGGCGAATGTAGCAAAAAATATACCAAGGAATAAAACATATAGCGGCGCGTGCAGGCATTACAAAGGCAATCCTCAGAGCACATTTGGCGATTTTCTTTTTACTATGTGCTTAGCGTTGAGAACTCTTTTCTTTAACTACCATGGCAAAATAAAAGCAGGTGTATGTCCTTGCTTGCTTATTGATCACGGAAACCGCTTCTCGCCTTATGACGCTCACGCCACCTTTACTGTAATTATCCAAAACGATTTTACTTTGACCGGCTGACAAACGTATTTTACATACGTTTTTATTTACTCTGACTCAAAACACACGACAGCAATTGTTCACCAAACAAAACTTGTTCCTTTAACTCCAAAGGTCAACGGTGAAATAATTTACATATTTTTTACACCTCTCCGGAGATGCGACTCTCATCTCATTAAAAATAAACACGTCAAATAAAAATGCTTGAAACAATATATTACAAAATACTTGAAATAGAATTAATAGAAATTACAAAAACATACATAAAAATACTAAATACAAAATTACACTATAAATATAAAAATATTACGATTTTTTGATTAAACAACAAAAAAAATTGATGTATCACAAGTTAAAATTATCACAACGTTAGAAATTAAAATGATTCAAAATTATATTACATTATATTAACCCTGGCTGTTTGGTTTTACTTAAATTCTATATTTAAAATTTTAAATCTTTACGACACCAAAGTATTATCTTCACACCAGTTAATTAATTCAGTTAGAGTTATATGGCCACATGTTGTTGTTCCATTTAATTTAGTTAATAAATAAGTCACTGTAAGCTAAACATGTATTTTATTTTTTAATATCTATTTACTATTTTTGGTTTTTAAAAAATACAATATCTTGAAAACCAAAAAGTTAAAAAAGTTATTGCAAAAGTAAACACTATTCGTTTAGCTTACAACAACTTATTACATGTAAAGTAACAATAATTTAGGTCGTAAAACAAATCAAAAAGTCGTCTTAGAAAGTATGAATCATTGGGGCTATTGGTGTTTTTTGCATACATACCAACTAAGCGTGTCGAGACTTGTTGGACTGAAGAAAACTTCTTTTGGGGCATCTAAGATCAAATTTAATTGACATATTGGGCAAATTTAGTGATTACAAAGCGACTTGCTTTGCTTCTTTGGTATGCTACCATGGGTAGTTTTAAAAAACCCATTTAGTTTTGCCTATCACGTGCGCAAAATTAAAGTGAAATGCATATTTGCTTAGGTATGTATGTTCCTCGCTTTAGGCAAACTATATAATAATAAAACAATAATAAAGAAAAAAATAATTATTTTTTGATGTTTACCTTATTTGTTTAAATTAAATCTTTTTTAACCGTTTGTAATGAGTTTTCACTGCTAATCACTGCTTTTTGTATTTCAGGAAAATTAAAGGTTTCGCGGCCGCTTTTACATGATACATTTGAGCATATTTCCGCACAGGCGGCGGAGATGTATGCAATAGAATTAAAACTCCACCGTTGCTAGGGAAAAACGAATGCCTGATAAAAAATAAAATTAAATCATAAAATAAAATAGTTGGCCTTTGTATTTGATCGCTATAGTTTACGTAAACTAGAAAAAATCTTAGGCTGTCCCAAACTCACAATAACATTATTATTGTTTAGTTTAGTTTATAACAGTTTTAGTTTAAGCAAGTTTTTATTTTTTGGGCAAATCTTAGTGATTGATTGCTGGCAAAAGGTTTTCTATCTGCTAAAAAAAGAAAAGCGTCAGCTGGAAATTATTCAATTCAACTATTTAATCTTTAGTATTTGACAGTTTTTTAATAGACTTATATTTAATTCTTTCTTCACTGCCTAAATATTAAATTAATTATATGGAATTATTGGGAAACCCAGCCGGTAGCTGTCTTGTTGTAGCGCAGTGGCAGAGATTTTGTGTTGCATATTAAAAGTCTTAAGATTGAGTCCCTACTCAGACATGCTATTGTAATTACATTGTTATGCAGTCATTATGTATAGTATCTAGCTGAGTAATATCCGCCTTGCCTATTCTGATTGATGCAAAATAAATAAACTGAATTTTTAATCTGAATATCAAAGCTGATTCTAAAACAGTGAGCACTGAATTAATTAAAAATTATTTAGAAAATTTAAAAATTTAATTAAAAATTTTTGTTTTTTAGTATTTTAGTTATGACCGCGTTATAGTAATGGAACTCAAAAATCCACCTTTTTAATGCATTGCAAATCAAGAATATATAATACGAGAGTATGTTCGACAGTACAGTAAAGTCCTATGCATTTCTTTGTGCTACTTTTCTAGCAAAAATTACTTATTTGTTGCTAGGTTTTCCGCGCAGTAATTTTTAACACAGTGTTACTTTTCTTGCAGAAAAAAATGCAGGTTTTCGAACTTATACGTTTTTCGCGTTGCGATTGTTTTTGCACAACTTAAAAAAAGTCGCGCATATGCTTGTTTTCAAGCAAAATTTTGGTCATTTAGTTTAGTATGTATAGTCGGACAATTTTTTGCGTTTAATATTCTTGATCGAATAAATGTTGGGATTTTTATTTTATTGCTGTTAATCTGATACAAAATTATTGGTAATTTTGCATTAAACTATTTTGAGTATAAATATTAAGTTTAGTAAACCATATAAACTGCACTGTACAAAATAAATTAAATATATTTTAGCTGAATCTTTCAAAAATTAAACGTTAAATTTTTTAAAACCCAATTTAAGCTATTTGTTAAAATTGAAACACCAGAAATGAAACATAAAGATTGTTTTAAAGAACAGCGTTTTATTAAAAATATTTAAGTAAATGACTAAAATACTGAAAATCAGATGATTTTTTAAAAAACAAAGGATATTTTAGCATTGTATATGTTTTTAACAAGTAGTATTTTGTGCGTCTTAAAGTCCAAAGATCGCCACGGTTAAAATTGTGATCTTTAGATCCTAAATGCAGACAACTCAAAATCCATTTTGTTCCATAAAAATGAACTCTATTGTATAGAACTTTTCGTTGCGCTAAAATAATTTTGTTTGGCTTTTTAGAATATACATTGAAAAATTTTAGAATCAATTTTAGAATATACATTGTAGGCAAACCAAACAGGGTTGGTGCAGTTGTGTATGAAATAAAAAACAATGGAAATCATGTGATAATCATTACAACTCATTTATTTTAGATTCATAAATTTACAATAACCACATTTTCAAATAACTAGTTCTAAAAATAATAAAAATATAAAATTGTTTAAGCCTCGTGCTACTCGAGATTCATTGCTGCATTCTTTTTCCCATAGCGTAATAAAATATTGCAATGAACTACCCTCCAATGTTATATCGGCATATTCTTTGTCAAGTTTTAAATATAAAATGAAAGAAATTAACATTAAGAAATATACTAAATTTGACAGACACATGAATTAGCACTTATAGTTTGACTCACTTGTGTCTTCTCCCTTTATTCTCTCATAGTATTTATTACGTCTTTTTTGAACGAGTCTTTTTATGCATGTTTTTTGTTATAACTTATTTTTCCTTAAATTTTTGTCTTGTGTATATTTTTCTGTGCTACTAATAATTCAATTTCTTATAGTTTTAACACTTAATTAAACCTATTTACTTAAAATTTGTGATAAATTATTTGAGTTAATAATCTTACAATTCTAATTCTAACGGTAAACGTATATGTTTTACTTCGTCATTATATGGCCATTTTTTAAAATCATAAAAAATGTCAAAAGCTTAGGGAATGCCCTCTTGCCTTAGGATATAAAGAAGTCAGTTTTTAGGAGCCCAACTGAGCACAGTCCTGGATGTTAGGGGGTGGTTACCCGGGGTAAATCGCATTTTGAGTTCTAGAAGAGAGTCCTAGGGGATCGGGGTCCGCCCCCTATCGTTTTAGGGGGAGGGGCGACCCGGTGTGCAAAACTTTGAAATCTAGTAGGGGTGAGGTGGGATCTGGTGTCCGGCGCAAAATAGTTTTAAACCATAATAACTTAAATAATTGTTTTTTTTTTTCGAATAATACTACATTTTATTAAATAACAAGCGATATTCTAGTATAAAAAGCGTGTAAAAACATGAAGTTGTGTTAAATAATTACTTTTTTTGAAGAAAAATTAATATAAAAAAGTACTTGGAATTTCCCCGAGGGGGGAGGGGGGATCAGATTTTAAATTCTAAAGGGAGGTCAGAGGTAAAAATTTGGAAAATCGGGGGAAGGGGGGGGCTAGATTTTCGTCTAGGGCGAGGGGGGGGAGGTCCCAAAATTTTGAGGCTAGGGGGGTGGACCCCACCCTACCCCATCCTCTTTTTCACTTATGTTTAGGAGGCTTAAGTGGGTATAAGGGTTGATAACTCCCAAAATTCTATGACTGCTGTGCTAACATCCTCTAAAATTTTGGGGTACTCCCAAATGTGGCCAGAAGGCGAAAAATTTTATCCTCATCCTACAATAAAAACCGCTTATTCGGAACTACTCTCTAGTCCACATTTTTTATGCTAAACATACATTCAAGGTTAAATCGTTTCTTGGTCTACATTTTTTATTTATATTTAGTGAGCAATTGCACAAAGCACTGCAACGGCGAAAAATCATTATAGTATGTCCTTTATTATATGTTTATTAAACCGTTATAAAGCAAGGTGTCTATTGTTAAAAGCATTTTTTAGGTTAAACGGGCTGTTTAATTAAATAATCATTATTTCTGCTTGATATTATTTTAAGAATTTTTTTTAAAGAACGATTGTTAGGAATAGAAGTTTCTTATTTTTAAAACCTGAAATTGACCATTAATTACGTGCGTAAACGTTCAAACAGCGATCTGCGATTGTAATAAGCAAGGTGTTAATATGGTACTGGTAGGTAACCAAAGTGACAGGAGTATACAAACATAGTGCTGAATATTAAACGGAATCAGACGTAGCAGGGCTCAATTATTTGCAGCTGATGATGAATCACAATCTACTACTAGTTTTGAATCCTATATATGGTTGTTTTTTTTTCTTTAATAAATAACTAGGCTTATATGCTGTTTTACATTATTTAAACAAAAATATCAATTGTATGATTTTGATTAACAAAACAAAATTAAAACTTGGAAGAAAATAAAGCTTTTTTGAAAAATTAAAAGAATCTGAATAAATTTAGGATAATTAATCAAATAAGATAAACGAATATTAATATTGTTGCAAACGTATACAATGTTGATAGATTGTTACATAAACCAATACATTGTTGATTTTCGTTTCCAATCAAAAGATCAATTGTATCTCAAAATAAGCGCTTTTTGAACTGGACTCAGGTGTCTTTTTGTTGGGGCCTCGTAGGAAGGTGCAAAATAGTAGTTTAATGGAGTAATTCCTATCTGCCTCCATCACTAAATATTGTTTTATGTCTTGTGGACAACTAGGTTTTGTCAGAAAATAAAATTTTCTAAAATTTTAATTTTAAAGTTAGACCGCAGGTAAAAACGATCATTCAAGATGGCGTCCATGTTCTTGAACTTGAGTAATATAAATTAAACTTATTTTTCGAAACGCGTCAAAAATACCAGAATTTCTTTGGGACGTTAACCAAACTGTATGTTTACAGTACTAGCAAATTTAGGAGTAGGGAATAACTTAGTACTGGTTTAGGAAATTTTATACTAGAAGCAAAACACTTAAATTTTACCATAAAGAATTTTTTTTTAGCTAAAATTTGATCATAATTCATTGCTTTTAGATTTTTATGTAAAAAGATTTAAAGTTAAACAGCTATGTGCTTTATTTGTGGGTAGCTAACACGGAGACCAATATTATGTTTCAGCTTTGATAAAAGCACTTACATAATTAAAAATTTTTAAAAATGGTGATCTTTTGTGAAAGGTACGTTTATTGATTACTGAGAATAAAAAAATTGTCCTGTCTATTTATGTATAATTATTGGTTTTTTGAATAATAACACAAACTTAATATTTTTTATGATATTATTTTGTGAGCTTTTTTTATCATTCAGTTTTTTTAATGAGTTTGTGCTATAATACTTTCAGTAATCAGTAGGAAAAAAATGAAAGCATGATGTAAGAAAAAAAACACAAATATGTAAAATACGACTTACTTAATTTTTGGTTTTACATCGACAATTTTTATGGTTTCAATTTTTTAAATTTTCTGATGCCTATTTTTAAAGAAAATCAAAAAAATTTATATTTTTTGCAATGTCTGTTGTTCTGGTGAAATATCATCATGGTAAAGCATTTTGCTAGTCAGTCTTTTTTTATTCAGTCAGTATTTCTTAAATGATTTTTATAATAAGATTTTTCCACAAAAATTTTAATGCTCTTTTAACAGTTTTTATTATCATACTATAATTGTTTATTCAAAAAAAATTCCGAAAGCAATGCTTAACATCTGTTCATCCTATTTAAAATTGGTACATCACTGTTTTTTATCAGTTTGTCAGAGTTTGTTCGCATTTTTGGCAACCTTGGACGAAGTAACCTTAAAATTTAACACATTAATAATGGCATGGGCCCAAGAAATAAATGTATTTTGCTTAGGTTTTCGTTTCTATGTAGTATTTTGAAATTATAGCTTAATTCTTATTTATCTTTTAATTTTTTTTCTTTAAATGTTTAATTTTATTTGAAATGTGAATTATTTAAGTTTAAAATTAATCAGAACCTATTATTTAAAGCAAAAAAATTGATAAGTTAAATAAAATATAGCCCAAAAATATTTATGTATATAAACAGCATAAAAAGGGCCATATTTCTTCTGAAGTCATTCTAATCAATTCATATGCTTTGTTTTTAAATAGTATATGGTACGCAGTATATATAGTAGCAACAATGACTAAAGATAATAAATAAAAAAGAAATAAATTAATTAAAAAAGTAATCCTCAAAAAAGAAAACTTACTCCAACTGTTAAATAAAATAAAAAAGAAGAAGAACAATCAGAGTCAAAGGCTTTTAATTAATATGTCTATAAAATTTAGTATTTTCTAAAAATTATTTTATCTTTAAAAGATTTTAAGATTTTATGGAAATTGGTAATAATAATTTATGACTTTTACCAAAAAAAATTTAAAAGTATATTCGATTTGTACAATTATTCTCTTATGGCGCGATGTTTGAACAGGTTTTTGGTATTGATATAAAGACCAATAAAACTCATAGGTTTTATTAGTTTTCTATTATTCAGCCATGGAGGCGAGATAAGACGATTGTTTTTTAGAGAGAAAAATAATTACTGGCACCGAGATTTGAATCCCGGTTAAACCATGCGTTTAAGAAAATTAAGAAATGCATTGCATTTAATTCTTTTTGCGCGCATTGTTCAGTTTCATCAAATAAATATGGCTTATACAGAAAGATGGCACCTGTTGTGATGGTACATGACGGGTTCTTTATCTTTCATATATCTTGATCTAAGAGTCAACCATACACGCATTTGCTTAAAAATTCGCCAGGTATTAACCACTTTTTGGATGAAAGTAACCACTCAAAAGCTAAATCCAACCTGTGGACTATAGTGGTAAATGACTTTTTCAATTGTTATTCATACGATGCCTCGTTTTTATGTTTTAAACCACAACGCAACATCATTGATTCTATAATCGAATTGAAAAATTTATACCAACACTGGTCTTTGAAAATTTTTAAGTCGCTACTTTTTCGCTAGGAATCACGGTTGTATTTTTAAAGGCATTTATCACTATGGTCCACATACGTTGAGATTTACAAAAGTCAAGACCACGTCTTCTCTGCATAAGGCTAAGCCTTTAGGCTGTTTCATACTTATGTAAAAACGTCCTTTGGACAAAGTCCAAAGAACAAACACAGCGTATAAACGTATATAAAAACATCCTTTGGACTTTGTCCAAAGGAGTTTTTACATAAGTATGAACCAGCCTTAAGTCTAAGCCTAAGCCAATGGTGAAATTACCTTTTTCCTATATATATACTCTATTGTTGTTGAGCATTTTTCGAGGCTAGTCTACCACTTTTACACAGTTTTCTTTTATATCACAACTGCGAATTGCCTAAACATTTTGTAACAATGCAACAGTGTTGTTTAATTATTAATAATAAAAAAGATCAAGATCAAAATTTTTACATCAAGCAATGATAGTCACATGTTTAACGTGTTGCCATAAGTTTTCGACCAGTGTCGTTTTTATTTTAAATTTGTTTTTAAAAATATGTGTAATTTAATGCTAATAATTACAGTGGGACACAGAAAGAATAAACTAGGATTATAATGAATAAATTTTCAAATTTACATTGTCTAATGATTGAAGTGTAGGCATGTTAACCACCATGTTAACCAGTCGGCTGTTAAAAACAGTTGTTATTGCTTCAATTTTATATTCTGTCTTAAAAATTTTTCTAGGTTTTTGATATTGCATAAAAATAGATGTCTTAAGACTTTTTAGATGTTTATTTCAAAATAAAGCATACTTCTACTGGACGCATATTAATAAAATTAAATGGAAACCACTTTGGGTTTCCAAAAAGCCTAAGTTTTAAATCTAATAGCCAAAAAAATTATTAAAAGACAGGTCACCAAAATTGTTTAAACTACAAAAAGAATGATATCAGAATCACTTCTAAGTTCTGTAAGAGACTAAAGTTTAGAAACTCTAATTGCTGTATATAATATAAGTAAAATTTTTAGTAAGATAACATTTTACAAAAATATGTCTTGTGTCCTTAAACGTATACTAAAGATTCCATTCCATATTTTTCAGAAGATAGGGTGATCACACTGAAAAAAGTACTCCATTCGGTCGCACAAAGCATTTAAAAGCTTCAGTAGACCTTTAAAATTTTTGGTTTAAAACATACTCGGAATCATTTTAATATCTTTATATGTTTTTTTAAAAATAATTTGTGGTAATTTTATATGTTTTGCAGGTTTCACGATAGTTATCGCCTTTTCCCCGATTAAACTTTTATCCCACCACAATGAAACCTTTCTCTAATTGTCGTGTGTAAACTTCATCACGGTTAAATCTACATATTGTTTAGGAAATACCTGGGTGAGAAAGAAAAAAAACTAGTGATTACTGCGCACGCAGCGCACAAGTGTAAGTTTTCTTTTTCGCACCAGGTTCAGTGAGCGAATGGCGCAGTCATTAAGCAATTGAATAGGTCAAGTTTGGTGCACATTCAACGTACGGTGGCAATTATGCATATTTTAACCACGCATGAAGTATTACGTACCACCATTGGAACACGAACTCTTTGTTGCACGACTTTGTTTTTTCATTATCATACACAGATTTAACAATCATAAATTTACCACGCTCCTTTCTTACAGCAAACAAAAGCACCGTTTTGTTTTAACTGACAAGTGGCGTGGCGTTGTAAATTTTGTCTTAGTTTCTTAAATTCTTTATTAGATGTTCTTTCCTGCATTAGATTAAAAAGGCGCATTTTCAGCTTGGTTAAGTCTATTTTATAATTATGAAGTATTTGATTTTAGTTTCATAGCAGATTTTTAACGTGAACTGCTCTTTTTCCATTTTTATTCAGCATTTCAATATTAAAAGGTGGTTGAAAATAGGCATGGGTTGTTTTCCTAAATTTTCTGCAACGGCCACATCTATGTTTTTATCCGAAATGGCTAAATATCGCGATATTTATCCAAAATTTAGATTGTAAAATGAAGATTTTTACAAAAAAATTTTTGAAAGCATTATTTTTTCAGTCATATTATTAATTATCATATAAAAACAAACTTTTGCAACAAAAATAACGTATTTTACACTTAAAAACAACATTCAGCCGTCCGGTATAAAACTCTTTATATTTTTTTTCAGAAAAAAAATCTAACCCTGTTATCTAACTGTCTACATACATACCAAAATATAATTGTGCTAAATTTCAGCTCATTTTGTTCACCGGTTGTTAAAAAAAATGGATTAGTTACTTATACTTACATACACTGCTGTAAACTTTCTTGTGCTTAATATTCTAATTATAACGGAAAAAATAATATTAGCAAGAATACATGAAGTTTAATTAATAAAGAAAAGAAGAATGAAAAATGAAGAACAAATTATACGGGCTATGTGTGGCTCTAACATAAATGCATACGTATGCATATGTTTATGCATACGTTTGCGTATGTTATGCATGCGTATGCATAAATTCCTATGCATACGTATGCATATTTTTTTAAAGTTATATGCATACGTACGCATTTTTCCGCAAAGTATATGCATACATATGCATTTTTTTGAAACTTTTATGCATACGTATGTATGCTTTTTTTCTAACCACTTATTCATACGTATGCATAAAAGTTGCAAAAAAATGCATACGTATGCATATTTTTTTTGGAAAAATGCATAACGTATGCATATAATTAGAAAAATATGCTTACGTATGCATATTTCCTTAAAAAACAAAAAAAACTTTTTTTTTAATTTCCAGAATATGCATGCGTATGCATATTTTGCATCTTATATGCATACGTATGCATTTTTCCGGAAGGTATATGCATACGTATGCATTTTTTTGCAACTTTTATGCATACGTATGTATAAAAGTTAAAAAAATGCATACGCATGCATAAAAGTTTTAAAAAAATGCATACGTATGAATATACTTTGAGGAAAAATGCATACGTATGCATATAACTAAAAAAATATGCATACGTATGCCTATAACTAAAAAAATATGCATACGTATGCATATGAATTTATGCATACGTATGCATATAAATTTATGCATACGTATGCATAACATGTACATACGTATGCATTTAGGTTGGATCCACACATAGCCCGTATAATTCGTTCTTCATTTCTCATTCTTCATTTCTTTATTAATTAATTTTCATGTATTCTTGATATTACTCAATTAATTAATGTTAAAATTAAAATAACAAATACTGTGTTTTGTTATCTGACGGACCGCGACTGTGTCAGACGTACATTTTGCTACTGATTAAATGCCTCGCGTTTTCTTAATGCCGCTTCACGCCTTTTTCAAGCCTATTATCTTATCACGGAGTGTTAAAAGAGTCCTTGGCAGGACTTTTTTGTTTAGAAAAGTCTAAAAAAATAATTTCTGACTAAATGGTCAAAATATTTTTTTGTTTAAAATATTTAAAGCTCATAATGGAGATAAATAAAAACTGAAATGTATTCATTGTTGCATTTTTATAATTACTTGACTATTTTTTTTTATTTTGATATAACCAAATTCTGCAGTCCTTTGTTTTGGATGTTCAGGTTTATACTGAGTCTAAGCTTTTCTATTTTTACTTTAGTTTCTATTGTGAGTTTAGTTTGAGTTAAATTAAAAACGTCTATAAATACAAAGTCTGTAAGTACTAAAATTAATGCTTAATTTGACTCAAGCATTTGTTTTTCAAGTTTTTAAAGATCAAAATGTTACTAGAATACCTATAAAACACATTGTAAAAGTATGTTATTGTTTCGCCTAATAATTGTAAATTTTTTTAGCATTTACTTAAAATTTTTATTAAACACAAACTTTAACTCAAAATTTTAGAAAAATATTATTTTTGATTAGAACTAAAGCTAAACCAGAATAAAAGTCTTCGTATTTGCAATTTTTTTTATGTTTGAGTATTAAGCATAAATAAACTCAAAAATCAAACGTGTAAAAGTCTCAGGTCAAAAGTCAAAAAAGTCGAAAATGTTTCAGGTTTTAATTTCAGTTCTTTTTTTGGTTTGAATATTTTGATTATCCCTATTCTGTGACAAAAAATTATTCAAGAGTGAAACTTATACCTTAGTTAAGTTACACAACTTTTTACCACGGAGAAAAAGGATACATCTATAAATGTTAAAAACTTGCTATTGTAAATGGATATATAATTCATTTATTATGTATGTTTAATGATGCTTATAAGAGTTGATAATGTGTAATTTTTTAGTTAGGCCTCGCAAGATTTATGTAAATCCTACCTTACTTTGTTTTAGCCACTTTCCTGTTAGAAAATGATATATAAAATAAATACACGAGTACATACATATGAATATGTTTATTTCTAATTAAGAATTATGACGTGCGGCAGATTATTAAATTTTGTTTGGAACAAAATTAAATTAAGCCAAATTGTTAATTATTGCAGACAGAAAATGATAAATTATGTTATAAAGTTGCTTGATAAATTAAATTAGAGTAATTTGCGCAATTTTTACTAGAGCATAAAGTACCAAAAAGCAAATGCACAGTTTGCGGAAAAGTATAATCATACCCTGATATTTAAAATAAAACGGTAAAAATTTTAATTTGGTCAAAAAAATAGGCACCTTGGACTGAAACGCAGTTTATACATGAAGTATGCAATATACATAAGTGTCACCATAATGAATAATTACCGTATCTCCTACTTATCTTTCGTAGTATGCAGAGCAACGGATAGAAATTTCGCGCGCTTTCGAGGGTTGATCTGCATACTACAAAAAATAAGTAGGAGATACGGTAATTTCCATTATGGTGACACTTATGTATATTGCATACTTCATGTATAAATGGCGTTTCAGTGCAAGGTGCCTATAAAACGGAAAAAACTAGTCAGTATTGGAAAAATATAGAAATAGAAAAAAATACAGCATCAATATATCGGCATTTGAAGCACGCGCTATAGAGGCCATTAGTGTTGTTACAGTACTGAGATTTTATTCCAGTACCAGTACCAGTACTATGCTGGTTGTCCAAAAAAATTCCAGTACACTACCAGTAAAAGTACCGTGCTCATTTTAGTTGCAGTACAGTACCAGTACTATCCTTACCTCAAATTTTATTTCGAGTACAGTACCAGTACTTTTACAAAAACCCAAATTTGATTGCAGTATTCTAGGAATTAGTACTAGTATTAATTCCAGTACCAGTATTTTTGTAATGAATAAAATACTCATTATTTTAAATGTACAGTTTTTTACAATAGGCTATTGGAGAA
>JASAMX010004790.1:0-15864 GCA_030248175.1 Microlaimidae sp. YZB2_3 | reverse complement strand
TGCGGCACGGACAGTATTACACTACTTGTGAGTATATATGAAGTGACATTAAATCAATAAAAGGCTTTTATAACGGCTTCTCTTCGATTTTAACTCGCCGAATTAAAATGATTACTATGCCATTATTGACGCTTCGTAGTTAAATCGTTCATCATGTAAGTATATCCGGCACCCAGCACGATATTTACTGTAATCAAGTGGTGATGTGCGGTTTTGTAGTATTTATCTTGAATTAATTCCCGCTATTACTTACATGTTAAATGATAAGATGAGCGGTTTAACTGACGATGTGTTTATAATGGTGGGTGCCATTTAATGAAATGCTCATTATAACGACCTACTTTGATTTACTTTTTTTATATAGGAGTTGCGCATTTTCCAGTAGATTATAGCACTGATATTAGTAATAAATTTGTTTTGACATAATTTCGTTTAAATGTAGCAACAAAAAACATATGTTAAAAACACGGAAACTATCAATACCAAAGATAAATCCTATCAGGGTGAAAAAGATGAGTGGTAAAGTAACCACTCGTTCTTTGAGAAAATATCACATGCAGAGAAACACATGACGTAACTAAATAATAATTGGTTACATAACCGCTAAAAACTTTTTTAAAAATTTTTCTGCTACAGGTTTTATTGTTTATTTCTTCCTGGCGGAGAGCGGTTACGCCCTTAATTTCAGCCTAAGACTTTAGCTTTAGATAGTAGTACCAAAATAGTATATAACGCAAAAAATGTGGCAACTCCTATATAAAAAAGTACAAAATGTGGCCTTTATGTAAGTCTTTTAAATCACATTATTCACTATAATTCTATAGTAGCCATTTTTAATTTGGCGAGTTAAAAGGAGAGGAAGCTATATAATAGCCATTTATTGACTTAATTTCACTTCATAGATACTTGACAAGTCTAATACTGTCCGGGCCGCACGAGTTTCTGCGTGTTGGCTTAATTCTGTCAAACACGCAGAAACTCGTGCGGCCCCGGACAAGTATTAGACTTGTGAGTATATACAAAGTAAAATTAAGTCAATAAATGGCTATTATAATAGCTTCCTCTCCATTTTAACTCGCCTAATTAAAATGGCTACTATGCCATTATAGTGGAGAGTGTCATTTAAATGGAGAGGCTCATTATAAAGGCCACCTTTTCTGTACTTTTTTATATAGGAGTTGCACATTTTTCGGTATATTATATATTTTTGGTAGTACCAATTAACACAAGAGTTAGTAGAATGATGTTTTCTACCACGTATCGATTTTCGCTATTATCACCACATTGTCCCCATGTAGGAATAATTGATTAGCTATGTACCATCAGTTCCGTGCTACTGCGGTACTTTTTATCCACAGAAGTGTAGCGCGCGCAGTCGGGCAGGTTCGGATTAAACCGGTCCAAGTTATCCATTTTATTTCTCTTATTCAACAATTCGTCTCCACACAATTTCTCCCGATTTTCTTGCCTTTTTCCGATCGTTTCTTCCCGGTTTTTTTGAGTTTCCGAGGTATTTTCGGTTTTTCCCTCCGGGGTTTCTCTAGCTTTCGGCCAATTACCGGTTTTTACTTCCCGATTTTCCTGAGTTTGCCCTTTATTTCCGGTTTTTCCTTCCCGCTTTTTACGAGTTTCCGGCGCAACTCCTCTTCTTTCATCCGTGTTTTCAGGCAAATTTTCGGTTTTTTCTTCCCGAACTCTCACCCTTCGCTTTATTTTCGTCCGGATTCTGTCTAGTTTTTCCAGAACTTTTTCCGGGTTAACTTCCGAGGGTTCGTCCTGATTTTCCGGGAAATCTAATAACTTTCCTCTGAGCGTCTCATTCGCACTATTTCCTTTGCGGATTAGTTCCGGCCCATTTTCCTCCGTCCGGTTTTCCTCCGTTTCGTCCGTTTTTTTCTTAATTTTTCGAAAGACTCGGGTTTTTTTGGGGCGGTAGTACATTTCGTCTACATCCGTGAGGAGTAAATTCCAGTGTTTGTCGAATGCGATCACGGTAGCCAACAGGAGACTTCGGATCTTAGCCCGGCTCCGCACCCAAATTTTCACTCTAAAAATGTTACATATACAGTAAAAATTAGTATTGTTTCTACCCTCCAAACACATGCTTCTGAGCTTTGATCACTTAAAGCGAAGGAAGCTTCGAAGCTCCGAAGCTTTGATTATTAAATGCACGATTCTAAACTTATTTAAGCTTGAAATACATTTAAAATTACTCTATTTGCATTTTTAAAATTATATCTGGCGTTTTGAATAAGTTTTTAAAAAATTTAATTGTGACAAAAAATTATGCCAAAATAATCAATTGCACCACTCTTAAATTAATCATGGAGTTAGTAAAAAAATAAAGCGGTGCTCTGGAGGTTGCTACGGAGCTCCTAAAAGCAAAGTTCTAATCGAGAGCCTTGGGGAACATTACTCGTTTAACAAACGTTAAAAGTAAAAGAAATTTTGGGATTTTTCTTAAATTAAATTTAAAAAAATTCAATTGTGGAATTATCCAATACAACTTAAATCCTAGTTTCAATTCCCCGAAAAACAAAATAGAAAAAAACATAATGTATTGCATATTCTATAAAGTGCGTTCTCAACTGTTGACTCCTAATATAATGTCAGCGGTAAAATTTATTTAATCGTTTTAGCATTCGCCCTTGTTGTTTTACTTCTCATTGTCTACTGTGTTAGTCTTATAAACTTGTTATATTAAAAACAACGCAATGCCTTTTTTTAAATCACAAAATTACACCACTTATCAAGATTAATTATTGTGTCTAGCGCCCAAACACGGGATGCTTATTGAAACGAGGAAGTAAAAAGTGGCATTTTCCCTATTGTTATAAATAATATAACGCGCCTTGGTTCTTTTAATTATATTTCGTCGTGACCACGGCAAAATGAGCCAGAGTTCGTACAAAATATGTGTGCCTGTGACTCACTTTAAATCTAAATCAGGACCCTGTTAACTATAGTATGAGTCACAGTCACGTGTATTTTATAATGAAAGTGGCTCATTTTGCCGTAGTAACGACGATTTCTATTTTTCGAACGGATACACTTCTGTTTTGTGTAATTGAGGTGCGGGAAATGTTGAGCTTCGTAAACTACCTTATCGTCGTTACTACGGCAAAATGAGCCACATGTATTATAAAATACACGTGATTGTGACTCATTCTGTAGTTATTAAGGTCCTGATTTAAACTTAAAATGAGTCTCAATCACGTATATTTTATACAATATGTGGCTCATTTTGCCGTAGTAACGACGTTATAACACTTTTAGGATGCTAATTTTAAATCAAGATCAACAAAATATCAGAAAAAGTCAAGCTTATTGACAAAAACATTGTTATAAAAAGACTTAAGAGTTTAAACAATAGTTTAATTTCTCATTAACTTCTTAGCAATTTTAAAAGAGCACTTTCAGCTTTATAAAAAAAACAACAACACAATCCCAGTTAAAATTAATGGAACGTTCTGACATAGACAGTTATTAATTTTTTAAGCAAAGAATAAAAATACAAACTACTATATTTGAAAAAAAAATTTTTCTGTTAAATTTAAACATTTTTCTATTTATTTTTCGTTAACTATTTTTTTAAATGGGATTTTGTAAATAGCGTATATAATGCTTAATACTCCACGAGTGACTAGAACTTAACTTCTTCTGATTATTTGTGCGAAAATCTTGGTTTTAACCTGTTTCCCGTGATGGACTTTTTTCCCCGTTACAACCGTAAAACATTCGTACGACTAAGGTGAAACCTTAGTCTTACAGTGGTGGTATTTTCGTATGACAAATGTCGTACGTAAACCTTACCGCGGTAAATTTTACGCATGGCCTAATCGTACTTCTGTCATAAATAATTTTTGTGCGTGATTGTGATTAGTGCCTAGTGAACGAGCAAATTGAAATAGTTAAAGCTGTACGGTAGCAATATGCAAATTTTTACAACATAAAATATCGTACGTAATACACTGTATCCGTGAGAAAAATTTGCATATTGCTACCGTACAGCTTTAACTATTTCAATTTGCTCGCTTACTGGGCACTATTTGCTCACAAAAAATTATGTATGACAGAAGTACGACTTAGGTCATACGAAGGTTTTACGGTTGTAACGGAGGAAAAGGCAATCACGGGAACGGGTTTAAACGTACAATATTAATGCGCCACTTCTGCTCAGTGATAAACTTTGTGTTTTTACTGTTCCAAGAAAGACTCTCCAACATTGCAGAGGCAAAACGCAATTTTTGTTTCTAAGTTTTGGACCAGCTAGTAATTGTAAAGGGTTTTTTTACGAATGCTAGTTTGCGCTATGAAAAATATAGAATAGTGTTTGAACAAAACCGAATAAACCGTGTTTGAAATGAAAAAAAAACACCACAAAACAATTTGTTGCTTTTAGTTTTGAACCGAAACTTAAGCAATACAGGATTTGAATATGTTATTTACAACCTCATTATTAGGAATTAGGGACAATTCGCTGCCTACAATTCGTTCCCAGGATGATTCGCTGCTCCATGATTTCTTTATAAATTCAATTTTTACAAAACAGTTCATTGTGGACAATTCGTTTCCTGGAAAAGTCGCTCCCTGGACAATTCGCTTCCTATGGACAGTTCGCTCCTTGCACAACTCATTTTCTTGCGTTTGTATTTCTTTGCTCTTTATTCCTAGTTCGCAAATTTTCTTAATAAGCGTAATCCTATAAAGCTTACTTTTTGGGAACAATTTGCTTTTTGCAATGAATTTCTGGGTTAAATTTGGGTTTAAATTCTAAATTATAATTTATTTTTTTCATTTTTAATTCCGAAAAATATTCAATGAATGCTTCCATTTACAAAAAATTGTTTACTAGTTATTTTAAATTTGTTGTGTTTTGTTCGCTGTAATTCTGGCATTACCATTTAAAAATCAAATTTTCTTTTAAAAAAAAGCGAACCACGTATAAAACACATTTCGCTTTTTTTATATAACCTTCGGATGAATTTTAAACTTTTGTTGTTAGGAAACATGTAAAAAAAACACCATACAAACAACAAAACCAACCAAAATTAATGTTAAGCAACAATATTTAACTGTTTTTTGCTTTGTTTTAATTTGATATCGATTGATGTGTGTCCTTCCCGTAACGCTAAAAAAATTAGTGTTACATTTATACAAAACAAAAAATTACGTTTGTTTGTTCAAAGGTTTATTAATAATGGCGCTGGGAAGAAATACATTCTGCATAATATCTTCGGAAAGAATATCTTCAGAAACACTTAAATTCATAACAAAAGAAAACTTTGTTTTCCATAAGCCCAAGCCAAACCCTAAAATCAAACTAAAAAAACTTTAAAAACCCAAATTTTATTTTTAAAGGGCGAATAATTTTCAAAGAAGATATTTTTTCCAAAGATATTTTGCAGATGGTATTTTTTCTGGTGAACATAATAACATACGTCCATAAAAACTGCTTTATATTAAAGACCGCGCCGTAAAAAACAAGCTTATTTGCACCAAATAAATTTTTTAATAATTCCTTGACTATTGCGTCGTGCTTTAATATATAATTATTTTTTCTCAGTATTGCCGAAGTGGAAAGGACCTAACTATTAAAAATTTTGCCCGCGAGATATTCTAGAAGTGAATTGTTTTATAGGAAATATAATGTCTACCAGTCACCTTTTTTACAACAAAATCGTCAATTATCTAAATTATCTAAATTTTTTTGTGACGTTTTATTGTAGTAATTTATTGTAGTATTATTTCTACTAATATTTATATTTTAGAGTATTTAAGGTAAAATTTAATTTATTTAATTGGGGGTTAGGGGCACTGTATTAATAAACCCATAAGATTTACTTTAACACCAAAAGGGTATGTGGTCCTATTGCATGTTAAATTATGCCTTCACTACTCCTGCGTTTTTGCAAATATAATAATAAATAATAAATAAATAAATAAATAAATTATTTATATCCAGCGAAAGAAGTGTTATAAAAAGCGATTAAAAAATTTAGAATCCAATTGTGTAAAACAAAGTATGCTATGCTTTTGTAATATTACGGTTATAAGAAATAACAAGAGTAAATCCGGCCACCTATAATTTTTTAAAATTCATCTTCCCCATGGGCCTATTTCATAAAGATTTCTGTAATTGTAAATTAATAAACGCACTTAATTTCTTTTTATTTTATTAATAAAAAAATACGTACGTAACTGTGGAATTTACGGAATTTACAGACATGAAATTTCTTAAATTCTAAACGCAATTTTATTAATATACGTTTTAATTAAAAATACTAAAAAAATGCGTTCATTAATTTACAGCGGTAAATTAATTACATGCAATTTTTATGAAATAGGCCCCAGGAGCGATTCAATTGTAAAAAGAGCGATATTTCTAGGGAGCGCAATTGTCCTAAGAACGAATTTTCCAGGGAGCGAATTTTCCAGGGAGCGAATTGTCCAGGGAGTGAATTGTCCAGGGAGCGAATTGTCCAAGGAACGATTTCTTCCCAATTAAGTTATTTATAGTTATTATTAGTTATTAAGTTATCAATTAAGTTAATTAATAAAAATTGCGTTCATAAAAACTGCCGGAAGCAAATTGGGCAGAGATCGAATTGTCCAGGGAACAAATTGTCCCAGGAGCGAATTGTAAGAGAGCGAATCGTCCAGGTCCCCATTATTAGACACCTATAATAGATGTCAATAACGTCGAAAAAATATATAATCAATCAAAAGTCTTAAGTAAAGTTTAAATTTTACTTCAGAAAAGCTCCGAATAGTGTTGTAATAACTACTTAAGTAGTTAACTACTTAACTACCATGATTTTGGCTAACTACTTAACAACCTACTTAACTTTCTAAAAGTAGTTAACTACCTACTTTCCGAAAATAAAGTAGTTAATACAAGTAGTTAACAAAGTAGTTACAAAGTAGGAAGAAAGTAGTTAGTGAAGTAGGCAGTCGCGCATATATTACACATGTGAAAGTTTCTATTCGGGTCCGGCACAAAAGAGTCCCGGCACAAAGGAGTCCTGAAAAAAATCGCAACTGGCACAAAAGAGTCCTGGCACAAAAGAGTCCCGGCACAAAAGAGTCCTGGAAAAAATGCGTTCATGTGCCCAAGCGCTGCGAGCGCTGAGGTCGGCACAAAAGAGTCCTCGCATAAAAGCTAACATACAATGTTTCTGTCCTCCAGTTTTTTATTTGTTTTTTTAATCAACTTCTTAAAAGGCTGTGTGAGGAATTTCGAGGGTATAATTAATGTTTTAAAGTGTTTTATTATTTAGTTAATAAAATGCTTAAAGCTTTGTAAAGCGTTTTATTAATAAATAATAAAACACTTTAAAACATAATTTTTACCTCAAATTCCTCACACACCTTTAAGAATTATTAAAAAAACAAAATTAAAAAACTGAGACAGAAACATTATTTACTTTTATCGAGACTCTTTTCGACCTCACCTCGCAGCCTTGCACATAACCATTTTTCCAGACTCTTTTCGGACTCTTTTCCAGACTCTTTTCCATTCGATTTTCAGACTCCTTTGCGGACTCTTTGCCGACCCAATAGAAACTTCACATTTAATATATCGGACTCCTACTCACTAACTACTTTTCTTCCCTACTTTAACTACTTTTAACTACTTTATTAACTATTTTATTTCAAATAGTATTAACTACTTTTCAAAAAATAAGTATGTGAGTATTAGCCAAATACAGTCTAATTATATTAACTACTTAATATTATTACAACACTATTCAAAAACTTTCTAATAAAATTAAACTTACTTAAGACTTTTATTATTATATATTTTTCACTTATTGACATCTATTATAGTGTCTAATAATGACTGAGACCCTCTACATTCCTCCTGACAATTACTTCCCTGACAACTCGACTCTCCAAATCTTTTCCGGCATTTTATAACGCAATTTATTCATAACTTAATATAACTTAATAACTAATAATAACTATAAATAACTTAATTGAAGAGAAATAGTCCTTGAAACAATCACTCCTGAAATACCCTCCTGAGATCCCCCTGAAAATCCCCCTGAAAATCATTTTCTTAGACAATTGCGCTCCTACTATCCCTCTTTTTACAATTAATGCTCCTGCTATTTCATAAAAATTCATGTCACTAATTTACCCTTAAATTAATAACACATTTTCATATTTTTCATTAAAACATATATTAATAAAATTCATTTAGAATTTAAGAAATTTCATTCTTAAATTCCATAAATTCACATTTACATTACATTATTTTTTTATAAAAAAAAAAAGAAATAAGAAATACAATACAGAAACAGAGAAAAGGCCCCAGGAAGAGAAAAAAAAAAGAACCAAAAAAACAAAAAGGCCAAAACAAAACACTAAACACCGAACAAAAAAAAAAAACAAAAAAGGAAAAAAGCAGAACAAACCCCTAGAAAAAAATAAAAACAGAACCCAAAAAAAAAAAACCAAAACCAAACCAAAAAGAAAAAACACAAAAACACAAAAAACACAAGAAAAAAAAGAACAAAAGACAAGAGAGGGGAAAGGACGAGACAAACCCAAAAACAACCACGAGAAAAATTAGGTCCTTTCCACTTGCAGTACTGAGAAAATAATTATATATTAAAGCACAACGAATAGTCAAGGAATTATTAAAAAATTTATTTGGTCAAAATAACCTCTTTTTTACGGCGCGGCTCTTAATATAAAGCAGTTTTTATGGACGTATGTTATTATGCTCACCAGAAAAAAATACCATCTGCAAAATATCTTTGGAAAAAATATCTTCTTTGAAAATTATTCGCCATTTTAAAATAAAATTTGGGTTTTTTAAAGTTTTTTTTAGTTTGATTTTAGGGTTTGGCTTGGGCTATGTGAAAAACAAAGTTTTCTTTTGTTATGATTTTAATAGTGTTTCCGAAAATATTCTTTCCGAAGATATTATGCAGAATGTATTTCTTCCTAGCGCCATTATTAATAAACCTTTAAACAAACAAACGTATTTTTTTATTTTAAAGTAATGTAACACTATTTTTTTTAGCGTGACGGAAAGGACACACATCAATCGATATCAAATTAAAACCAAGCAAAAAACATTTAAATATTGTTGCTTAAACATTAATGTTGGTATATGGTTTTCTTGTTTGTATGATGTTTTTCTACATATTTCCTAACAACAGAAATTTTTAAATTCGTCCAAAGGTAATATAAAAAAAGCAAAATGTTTTTTATGTTTTAGCAAAATGTAGTTAGCTTTTTAAAAAAAAAAATTTTTCATTTTCAAATGTTAATGCCAGAATTACAGCGAACAAAACACAACAAATGTAAAACCACTAGTAAACAATTTTTTTGTAAATGAAAGCATTCATTGAATATTTTTCGGAATTAAAAATGGAAAAAATAAATTATAATTTAGAATTTAAACCAAAATTTAACCCAGAAATTCATTGCAAAAAGCAAATTGTCCCCAAAAAGTAAGTTTTAGAGGAATTACGCTTATTAAAAAACCTTGCGAAAGAAATACTAACGCGAGAAAATGAGTTGTGCAAGGAGCGAACTGTCCATAGGGAGCGAATTGTCCAGGGAGCGAATTTTCCAGGGAGCGAATTGTCCACAATGAGCTGTTTTGTAAAAATTGCATTTATAAAGAAATCATGGAGCAAATTGTCCAGAGTGAGAATTGTCCCGACAGCGAATTGTCCATAATCCCTAATAATGAGGTTGTAAATAACATATTCAAATCCTGTATTGCTTAAGTTTCTGTTCAAAACTAAAAGCAACAAATTGTTTTGTTGTTTTTTTTTCATTTCAAACACGGTTTATTCAGTTTTGTTCAAACACTATTCTATATTTTTCATAGCGCAAACTAGCATTCGTAAAAAAACCCTTTACAATTACTAGCTGGTCCAAAACTTAGAAACAAAAATTGCGTTTTGCCTCTGCAATGTTGGAGAGTCTTTCTTGGAACAGTAAAAACACAAAGTTTATCACTGAGCAGAAATGGCGCATAAATATTGTACATTTAACCCGTTCCCGTGATTGCCTTTTCCTCCGTTACAACCGTGAAACCTTCGTATGATCTAAGTCGTACTTCTGTCATACATAAATTTTTGTGACCAAATAGTGCCCAGTAAGCGAGCGAATTGAAATAGTTAAAACTGTACGGTAGCAATATGCTAATTTTTCTCACGGATACAGTGTATTACGTACAATATTTTATGTTGTAAGAATTTGCATATTGCTACCGTACAGCTTTAACCATTTGAATTTGCTCGTTCACCAGGCACTAATCACAATCACGCACAAAAAATTATGTATTACAGAAGTACGAATGCTATGCGTAAAATTTACCGCGGTAAGGTTTACGTACAACATTTGTCATACGAAAATACCACCACTGTAAGACAAAGGTTTCACCTTAGTCGTACGAATGTTTTACGGTTGTCACTGGGAAAAAGTCAATCACGGGAAACAGGTTAAAACCAAGATTTTCGCACAAATAATCAGAAGAAGTTAAGTTCTAGTCACTCGTGGAGATTAAGCATTATATACGTTATTTACAAAATCCCATTTAAAAAATAGTTAACGAAAAATAAATAAATGTTTAAATTTAACAGAAAAAATTTTTTTTTCAAATATAGTAGTTTGTATTTTTATTCTTCGCTTAAAAAATTAATAACTGTCTATGTCAGAACGTTCCTAATTTTAACTGGGATTGTGTTGTTGTTTTTTTTATAAAGCTGAAAGTGCTCTTTTAAAATTGCTAAGAAGTTAATGAGAAATTAAACTATTGTTTAAACTCTTAAGTCTTTTTATAACAATGTTTTTGTCAATAAGCTTGACTTTTTCTGATATTTTGTTGATCTTGATTTAAAATTAGCATCCTAAAAGTGTTATAACGTCGTTACTACGGCAAAATGAGCAACAATTTGTATAAAATATACGTGACTGTGACTGATTTCAAGTTTAAATCAGGACCTTAATAAATATAGAATGAGCCACATTCATGTGTATTTTATAATACTTGTGGCTCATTTTGCCGTGGTAACGACTATAAGGTAGTTTACGAAGCTCAACATTTCCCTCACCACAATTACACAAAACAGAAGTGTATCCGTTCGAAAAATAGAAATCGTCGTTACTACGGCAAAATGAGCCACTTTCATTATAAAATACACGTGACTGTGACTCATACTATAGTTAACAGGGTCTTGATTTAGATTTAAAATGAGTCACAGGCACACATATTTTGTACGAACTCTGGCTCATTTTGCCGTGGTCACGACGAAATATAATTAAAAGAACCAAGGCGCGTTATATTATTTATAACAATAGGGAAAATGCCACTTTTTACTTCCTCGTTTCAATAAGCATCCCGTGTTTGGGCGCTAGACACAATAATTAATCTTGATAAGTGGTGTAATTTTGTGATTTAAAAAAAGGCATTGCGTTGTTTTTAATATAACAAGTTTATAAGACTAACACAGTAGACAATGAGAAGTAAAACAACAAGGGCGAATGCTAAAACGATTAAATAAATTTTACCACTTACATTATATTAGGAGTCAACAGTTGATAACGCACTTTATAGAATATGCAATACATTATGTTTTTTTCTATTTTGTTTTTTCGGGAAATTGAAACTAGGATTTAAGTTGTATTGGATAATTCCACAATTGAATTTTTTTAAATTTAATTTAAGAAAAATCCCAAAATTTCTTTTACTTTTAACGTTTGTTAAACGAGTATGTTCCCAAGGCTCTGGATTAGAACTTTGCTTTTAGGAGCTCCGTAGCAACCTCCAGAGCACCGCTTTATTTTTTTACTAACTCCATGATTAATTTAAGAGTGGTGCAATTGACTATTTTGGCATAATTTTTTGTCACAATTAAATTTTTTAAAAACTTATTCAAAACGCCAGATATAATTTTAAAAATGCAAATAGAGTAATTTTAAATGTATTTCAAGCTTAAATAAGTTTAGAATCGTGCATTTAATAATCAAAGCTTCGGAGCTTCGAAGCTTCCTTCGCTTTAAGTGATCAAAGCTCAGAAGCATGTGTTTGGAGGGTAGGAACAATACTAATTTTTACTGTATATGTAACATTTTTAAGTCAAAAATTCGGGTGGGAGCCGGGCTAAGATCCGAAGTCTCCTGTTGGCTAGCGTGATCGCATTCGACAAACACTGAAATTGACTCCTCACGGATGTAGACGAAATGTACTACCGCCCCCAAAAAACCCGAGATCTTCGAAAAATTAAGAAAAAAACGGACGAAACGGAGGAAAACCGGACGGAGGAAAATGGGCCGGAACTAATCCGCAAAGGAAATAGTGCGAATGAGACGCTCAGAGGAAAGTTATTAGATTTCCCGGAAAATCAGGACGAACCCTCGGAAGTTAACCCGGAAAAAGTTCTGGAAAAACTGGACAGAATCCGGACGAAAATAAAGCGAAGGGTGAGAGTTCGGGAAGAAAAAACCGAAAATTTGCCGGAAAACACGGATGAAAGAAGAGGAGTTGCGCCGGAAACTCGTAAAAATCGGGAAGGAAAAACCGGAAATAAAGGGCAAACTGAGGAAATCGGAAGTAAAAACCGGTAATTGGCCGAAAGCTAGAGAAACCCCGGAGGGAAAAACCGAAAATACCTCGGAAACTCAAAAAAACCGGGAAGAAACGATCGGAAAAAGGCAAGAAAATCGGGAGAAATTGTGTGGAGACGAATTGTTGAATAAGAGAAATAAAATGGATAACTTGGACCGGTTTAATCCGAACCTGCCCGACTGCGCGCGCTACACTTCTGTGGATAAAAAGTACCGCAGTAGCACGGAACTGATGGTACGTCACGCTAATCAATTATTCCTACATGGGGACAATGTGGTGATAATAGCGAAAATCGATACGTGGTAGAAAACATCATTCTACTAACTCTTGTGTTAATTGGTACTACCAAAAATATATAATATACCGAAAAATGTGCAACTCCTATATAAAAAAAGTACAGAAAAGGTGGCCTTTATAATGAGCCTCTCCATTTAAAAGACACTCTCCACTATAATGGCATAGTAGCCATTTTAATTCGGCGAGTTAAAATGGAGAGAAGCTATTATAATAGCAATTTATTGACTTAATTTCACTTCGGGCCGCACGAGTTTCTGCGTGTTGGACAGTATTAAACAAACACGCAGAAACTCGTGCGGCCCGGACAGTATTAGACTTGTGAGTATATATGAGTGAAATTAAGTCAATAAATGGCTATTATAATAGCTTCCTCTCCATTTTAACTCGCCGAATTAAAATGGCTACTATGCCATTATAGTGGAGAATGTCATTTAAATGGAGAGGCTCATTATAAAGGCCACATTTTCTGTACTTTTTTTATATAGGAGTTGCACATTTTTCGGTATATTATATATTTTTGGTACTACTATCTAAAGCTAAAGTCTTAGGCTGAAATTAAGGGCGTAACCGCTCTCCGCCAGGAAGAAATAAACAATAAACCTGTAAGCGAGAAAAATTTTTAAAAAAGTTTTTAGCGGTTATGTAACCAATTATTATTTAGTTACGTCATGTGTTTCTCTGCACGTGATATTTTCTCAAAGAACGAGTGGTTACTTTACCACTCATCTTTTTTCACCCTGATAGGATTTATCTTTAGTACTGATAGTTCCGTGTTTTTAACATATGTTTGTTATTGCTACATTTAAACGAAATTATGTCAAAACAAATTTATTACTAATATCAAAAATATATAATCTACTGGAAAATGCGCAACTCCTATATAAAAAAAGTAAATCAAAGTAGGTCGTTATAATGAGCATTTTCATTTAAATGGCACCCACCATTATAAACACATCGTAGTTAAACCGCTCATCTTATCATTTAACATGTAAGTATAGCGGGAATTAAGCACGATAAATACTACAAAACCGCACATCACCATTGATTACAGTAAATATCGTGCTGGGTGCCGGATATACTTACATGATGAACGATTTAACTACGAAGCGTCAATAATGGCATAGTAATCATTTTAATTCGGCGAGTTAAAATGGAGAGGAAGCCATTATAAAAGCCTTTTATTGATTTAATGTCACTTCATATATACTCACAAGTAGTGTAATACTGTCCGTGCCGCATGAGTTTTACCGTGTCGGAGAGTATTAAACCAACACGAAAAACTTATGCGGTCCGGACAGAATTACACTTGTAAGTATATATGAAGTGAAATTATCAATAAATGGTTATTATAATAGTTTCCTCTCCATTTTAATTCGTCGAATTAAATACTATGCCATTATAGTGGAGGGTGTCATTTAAATAGAAAGGTTCATTATAATGGCCTACTTTTTAACTACTTTTTAATATAAGAATTGCGCATTTTTCGGTATATTATATATTTTTGTTAATATTATTATTATTATTATTAAATAAAACTGAGTAATGATAAAGTTTTTGCTGTAGATTGTACGTATAGTATGGTAAAATTTAGTATTTTAAAGAATAAATTTTATGCAAAATTAAAAAAAAATCGGCTGAATTCATTTTCACGCTAATCAAATATTTTCGCACCGGGATAACAGCGAAAATCAATATGTGGTAAAAAGTAAATTAAGTATAATAATAAGGTTTTCGGTGTAAATAGTACGTCTTGTATGGTAAAATTTAATATTTAGACGAATAAATTTTGTGAAAAATGAAACAAACGGCTGAGTTTATTTTCACGCTAATAAAAATATCTTGCACAAGCACAATGTGGTGTGGTGATAATAGGGAAAATCGATACGCGGTAGAAACAACAAAACTGAGTATATTGAGAAAGTTTTTGCTTTGGTTAGATTGTACGTATTGTATAGTAAAGTTCATAATCAATGAATTGGCTATATTTTGGGATTCGGGAACTTGGGGCTCAAAGCCCCTATTTACTGCTTTGAGCCCCAAGTTCCCGAATCCCAAAATATAGCCAATTCATTGATTATGAACTTTATTATACAATACGTACAATATATATATATATATATGTATATATATGGTATATATATGGTATATATAGGTATGGTATATATATATATACCATACCTATATATTATATATACCATACCTATATATTATATATTATATATATATATATATAATGCAATAGTACGTTCAGCAGTTTTTGCAGGTTTTTCCAACAGAAAAATAAGGTGCTTTCACAGTTGTGAATGGACTTTTTTAGCCAACCTGTATGCAAATTATTGTTTAGGTGATTTTGGTCGATGGTAGTGGGCGGCAATGGTTTCTCGGGCCCAGGGGTCATACTTACGAATTTACGTTAAATTTGATTTATATTTATTTATTTTATTTAAATAACATACTTAACATGTATACAACGAATCGCCAGTTTAAAATAAAATTAACTTACATTTAATAAAACATAGACATAAAAATATACATATCACAAATATACAATAAAATAAGTTTAAAATAAAATTAACTTACATTTAATAAAACATGGACATAAAAATATACATATCACAAATATACAATAAAATATTAATCACCAAATAATAAATAAAAATATCAATAATATATTGCATTAACACGTTTTTTTACTAAAAATACGAGAAATTTACTTATATTTTTGGCGTTACAGTCATCACAACTTTCGTCAACCAGAGTGCCAGCATATTTATGAACTTTTTTTGCCTGAACCAACATCTTCATAGATGCCACATTTTTTTAGTAGCAAAAAAATATACGATAAGATTTAGTTCTAGCAAATAAAATATATAAAATATTAAAAAAATTATGGAATAAAAAAATTTACACAATTATTTTATAATTTAAAAACAATAAAAATTTAAATTGTATAGCTGTTTTTTGATTATTTG